>NQII01005684.1:102402-155431 GCA_002778355.1 Clitarchus hookeri | reverse complement strand
AAATAGTTGGTGGGTGGCGTGAGCTCATTCCTGGGGGGTTAAGTAGCTGAAGGTTGGAGCAGGCTGATTAAGCAAAGAAGCAAGAGAAGCAAGCACTGCTTCTCGGCGAGGATAGCAGCTGCTTTCCTGTCGCTCCACTTACTTCCCCTTCTGTGGGTGAACAGCATTTACCAGGGATGAGGTGCTGCGGTTCACGTCAGATCTGGCACGCCTTCCAGCGGGTTTATATGTGGTGGATGGAGTGGGTTAACTGACAAGGGTGATATAGCCTCTTCGTCATGTGTCTTGTTAGTGGTCGTGGCTCTACCGTATGTGTGCACCACGTACCTTTTCATGCCTGGTCCATAGTATGAGTGGCCATCTAATGGGTTGTGTTTTGGTTGATGTACGTCAATTCCTTTTAGGGGACAGGTCGCAGTCTATTCTATGTTTGGCAAACCAATTCTTAAACCGCTGTTCCCCGCCTTTCCTTTGCAGGGTGACACCAGAAAGGACTAAGCACAGTTTTGTTTAGATGTGGTGATTTATAATATTCTCTTCCTTCTTGTGCATTCTGCTCTCCAGGCATTCACCTTATCTATGGAGCCAGAATTCTGGCTTGTGTAGCTGCCATTCAGGGTTTGTATCTTCTAGAGCATGCGGTGTGCATGAGATGATAGGTACTTGGCGCAAAAAGAAATAGTATATCTACAATCGCTCCCCTTTGTTGCAACGTAGAATCATCACGTCACATTTGGTGGTTAGGTGATGATGTGTAACTGATGAAGTGAAACTGTCAAGGGCCCTGTCATCATTGCAATAATGAAGTATTTCAAAGAGGGATGGTCTGAACATAAATGGAACTGGAATGTGCAAACACATCTGTTTTTTTAACCAGAGTCGTAATTAACATTGTTGTTAAGAACTATTGTGCCTTAATGACTGGGTAGTGATGCATTGCACTTGGAAAAAGTAATGCCCAAATGGTTACATGAAGGCCATGAAGGCAGTGAAAGAACGAAGCCAAGCGTGAGGTACGTGTATTGGCCCAAGATGATAAATAATGTTGAACAAGGAAATATTTATTTTAAATAGGTGATTAAAGTATAAAAAATGGCTGAAAGGAAGAAGTAACTAGGGCCTCAAAAGTACTCACTTTACAGTGAACAGCCTATAAAGAGGTGTGTGCTGTGTCAAGAACTGTGCAACCACTTTCAATGGCAATCTCTCATTCCTCATGCTGTACTAGAACTGCCTTTTGAGAAAATTGTGGTGGATATTTGTGATTACTCTTTGCTATATATTATTACTATGGGTGGATTAAAATACTGTTTATAAGAAACAAGCAAGCAAGTATTGTGATTCAGACTAAGAAAGCCTTATTCACAACACTTGGTGTACCAGTTACAGTACAGTAATACTCGACAACATGTCATTCTATTCATATCTGTATAGGCAATTCTCAGAAACTTTGGATTTTTAAATAGTAAAAAGCAGCCCTCATTGCTCTAGATCCACTAGCCAAGCAGAAAGGGCAGTGCAGGTGACCAAGAGCATATTAGACAAGTGTTTGGAACAAGTAGATGAACTGTCAATAATGCTGTTGGAGTATATGACACCCCCCCCTCCCCCCTTCGTCATGTCTCGTGAGTTGTTTCAACACCAGTTCAGTTGCTAATGAGTCAAAGATCTCTGTCAAAATATCACATGAAGCATAAGTTACTTCACCCACAACTTAACAAGAATGCGGTTAGTGCATTTACAGAGAACCAGCTGAAGATGAAAAGGCACCTTGATCAACAAACGAGGAAAAAATCAGAGTTCCACTCATGGACAGAGTTTTGTTGTGGAATAATGGGTAGTGGACACCAGCGGAAGTGGTGTGACAAACATCAAAGCTCAAAGGTCTCACCTCAATCTAGATATTTAAGCTATAAATTCTAACTTGGATTCTTATTTTGAAGTGTATCTCGAAGTAGAGGTGGCTTATCAACCTAGGAGTGTGACACCTCCTGACAAGCACAGGAAAAGTCAGTGGGAATAATGAAGACAAATGAGAAGCAACTTGCAGTCGAGTCAGTCGCAGTTTAGAAGATCAAGTTGTGAGGTCAGACTACTAGTACAGTATTGAGTGTGGTGATGGGTGAAGGAGAGGAATAATGGTAATTGTTATGAAGAGTGTTAATTATCAGTGAATCATTACACTGACTATTAAAGTGGATAGTAGTGTGTAATGTGTTGTAAGGGTTATTGTTTACTCATTGTATTGTCATTAACTGTTTTATGAGTCTGTAATTGCAGATGTCAACTTAATGTATCATTCTTAACTGTTTGATGAGTTTGTGAATGTTAGTTATGACGAAGTTCTGGCTGGTGTTGGGGGTGGGGCTGAGGTCAAGTGATTGTTCAAAAACAAAAGTAAGATACTGTGAGAATGAAGGTTGGCTGTAGTGGGCAGTCAAGATGTGTGGCTGTAGTATGATGTGTTTGGACATGATGTAGTAATGTGGTCTGAAATTAATCGTAGTTATTAAAAGTACAAAAATATGACACATATATTTTTTTAATATTTTATCTGTAGGACACATAGTGTTGTCAGAGAATAGGATGTTATTATATACATCTATTTTGGAATCATATGTTTGTTAATGTCTTCCAGAGTCAAAAGGATTGTTCCAGTGGATGTTTGGCTGCAGGAGAAGTCGACAAGGTTATTATTATGTGTTGCATGGTTTCTGTGACTTTTCAGCACACCCTCTACCTTTTTGAGATTGGCATGCTGTGATGTGGAGTATCCTGTATTTTTCAGTAATACACTCTTTCCCATCCATTTTCCTAATACACCTTCTTCATGATCTTTCCAGAACTACTCAATACAAGGTTCAAACATAAATGAACAGCAGTAAGAACCCTAACAGAACTGGCTGAGAATGATGCAAATCTTGAGGTGGTAATTGTGGACATTTTAATTCAGGGGGAAAAAAAAAAAAACCATTAAAAAATATTCTTAAAGCAGCCTTGATTCTAAAATTTGTTTTTAAATATCTTATATTTTCTGAAGTAAAATAAGTTTACTGATTAACTGAAATACAATGCTGTTAAAATTATGATTATAACATTTTACTGGTACCAGAACGATACCATTCAACCTAAAATATGTACAAAATGGTTACTAAGCAAAGGTAATTCAGTACAAACCTATTCAGCGTTAATTTTTTATTTTGTTTATTACCTATTGGTTTGTATCATAGTAGTTGGATTTTAAGGAACTCAGTACTAGTCCAGATGGTTGCTAAAAGAGCTGGTGTACAGACTTCATACTATGCATGGATTACCTATGTCAAAATTTTCACACCTACAATCCTCATTACACTTTTTTCCTTCATATAACTACATTTTTCCTATGTGTGTAACTTTTTATAACTGGGTATTAACCCTCTTTCATTTGAGCAAGTTGTGATTCCTGGATAGTTGGGGAACCTGAGTCTGATTTGTGTTTCTGATATGGAATTTTCATTTTCTTCTGCTCGTGTTGACAATCTACATCCTGTGGCTGCACTTCTGTTTGAGGTGAAACCATACAGTGCATGCTATCTGGAATAATACTAATTTAATGAAATATCACATGACTGTATACTGACGCACCAATATTACAACTTCTCATTCTGGACAGTTGATGCATGTTGTGCAGAATATTATTAATGCAGCGTTTGCATGTTTGCAGACGTGACGCCAAATGGCAGCTTGCGTCGCCGTAGAAGTAGGGTCTTGTCAGAAGAGGATGACTCTAATCTGATGGACTTCCTGCGAGCATCCGGTCACGACAGCAGTAGGGAGCGAAAGTCGTGGGGTAGTCTTGGTGAGTATAAGCATGTCAACATTCTGAACCACTCTGTGGTTTACCAGAAGGTGTGTCCTGCAGTCAGTTTGGAAGTTGTCACTCCACTGCTGACCATTTGCATCCTGCAGGGGCGTACTACAGTAAATATAATGTAAGGGCTATGTTTTCAATAACAAGTCAGAAAGGGCAATGGTTAGCTACAATCTCTGCTGTTGCTGTCATGATGATATGGTCATGAAACCTCTCAGCACTGCATTTAGGTCTGTTTGGAGCACTAACAAGAACATCTGAGACTAGTTTACCTCACAATACCAACTGTTTACAAACAAGCCATGATGTCACCAAGACGGCATTGATGACATCATTCTCCCATCACACCCCTTCCACATCCCAATTGAGCATTCACATAAATGTGAGAATTTCTGACTGGGAGGCATTATACAACTATGTCTCAGTATCAAGTTTACCACCTTATATGGTATTTGGTACAACAGAGTTGGCAGCACAGGCATACTCCTGGTCCAATTTCAGTATGAAGTAGCACCTCCTAGAGGCTGGATACTGACGCAGTATGGTCTCCTACCTATCCCTAGACTGTCTGTCCTGCCGTGCACCTCCAACCGCACTAACCACATCAAGCACCCCAACACACTCAATGCAGCATGGTATACACTGTCAACAAGTGTAGTGCAGTGTAGTGTAGTGCAGTGTAGTGTAGTGCAGTGCAGTGTAGTGCAGTGCAGTGAATGTATTGTAAGCAGTGTTCTATGTTCCGTGCACCTCTGCCCTCCCCTGCAGGTTGGGTTCATCTGGGGAGGTATGAGAGTTTTTCCCGCATGCTGCCAAAAATTGATCAAAAGTTTTCCAGCTAGTTTTGTGGGGTATGAAGTTATAAATTAAATAATAATAAATTAATTAACACAAGGACCTGCAATTTGAGCGATGGATGCCCCAGAAAATCACTAAGTCTTTTTGTTATTTTCTTAAATCTATAATGTTTAAAAGTTATTTCACTTTTGCATTTCAGCTTATGTATATTCAATTTATTTGCAAGGTTTGTATGTGTCAAAGTGTTATGTGTAATTTTAATGAGTGTGAAAACTGTGAATTTCATTAATTGAAATGTACTTTTAAGTAACTTGCATAGTTTTGGCATGTGGCTGACTGCAAGCCGTTGGCTTGAAGAGCGAGAGCAACAATTAGGTAGCCGTGAAAACAACTGGACCATAACTGAAACTTGGTTGTTCTGAAGGGACAGGAGGAGACTGATTAAACTGTATTGACAGCAATGTCAAGGGGGGACGTCGTCTCTTCGAGGCTGCAATGTGTGCTTGAAGACGTCAGGCGTTGGTTACTGGTAATCACTGGGGGGTTCCTCGCAAGGAGGAGAGGAGCAGAGAGCCTTAGCACGACTTGTGCTAATGCGATCTGTTAAGATAGACTGCCATTCCTCGGCGGTGCGTGGCCTCATATACACCTGGCCAGGGGTGCATGTCTGGTTTCTTCAGCCATTGTGTGTCTCTGGCGGGGTGGCCCCTACCTTTGTGTGCAGTGCAGAACTGGCTTCGATCACTCAGGAAAGGTTGGAAGTGGGGTAGTTTCCTTGTGTGCGGGTGGTATCCACCGCTCGCTTAGAGGCAACTCACTTGCGTTGCCAGCTGGCATCCTTTCTTACGGGAATTGCTAGGTGGGTGCAACTTGCATGACCATTCCTTTTGATGCTGTGATGCCCCTTCCTGGTATCTTACGTTTCCAAGGAGGCAGAATGCTGGCCTTGGTGGCGGCCAGTCGGGGTTTATATCTTGTATGGGGCACGTGGTGCACCCGTAATGATACGAAGTTACAAAAAAGTTAATAGCTCAAATACAAATCACATGTCAAAATGAATGCAGACTATCCCGAGGATGGTCATGTCCATATCTGGTACCCGGTATAGTGGCTGTACAGGCTGACCTCATCTGACCCCAGTACTGATGAGCATGATACCTGGCTGCTCACACTCGCAACATGAACTAGAACCAAGAGTCTTGCCTCTCTATTTACCAACCTCATTTTGATCCTCTGCATCTCAATCTGCCGGGGACAGAGAATTGGAGGAAGGGGGAAAGTATCCTACTGACTTCGTACATAGACAAAGGGAGTGTAGGAAACTGTGCAATTGAGCTTTGGGAATGCCATCAGCCCCCATCGAATCTCTTCATCCCTCCTGTCAAGTTTCACTTGACCAGCTACACTGGCCTCTTTGGACAAGCCCTGGGATTCATACCCACGCAGAATAACTTGAAAAGAATGGACATGTACTGCTACCATAAGTCGAGCATGCAGTAAGCTTGGAAAAAACATACTTCGGGGAAAGAGCAGTGGGAACACCATCAGCTTGTAGCCAAGATTCTTGACCTCCCTTTTTGCTCCACTTATGACGACTCTTGGAAATCATAATCCCTGGATAGGGCCAGCACCCGTAGGATATCTCAGCAACCCTTCGGCTAAGCATAGCCAAGTACCCTAGAAGTAAGTCTTAAACAAGTCCGTAGTCAGAGCCAAGCATTCGGTGCATGGAAATTAACCTGCAAACCTGAGCCTGTACTACTACAAACCCTGAGGCTTCAAGCTGTGATAGGAACTGAATGAGCATGACATCTAAATCTGCATTGCTAACATGCACTTCTGGGTTACAAAGCAACAACTTTAACTACTGCTGTTAGTGTCCAATATAAGCACTTGTCAGTTTTTGGTGTCAGTGACTGTTTTGTTGAGACTGGAGAAAGAACATGAGGTCAAGTATGCATTCCAGGTGAGCAGTACCAAGCTCACGAGTTCCAACACTCAACTGCTTTCTTTATATATAGAACTGTCAAAACCATGCAAAATTGACTAATGTTAGCACACTCTTTGTGTAAACTTATATTTTAAAATGTTACTATGTACTTGTACACTTACAGAGTTTTAATACATCTAAGATATATTCAAGTCATGGTAAATAATTGGTTTTTTTATTATGTCTGTTGAAAAATTTGAAGTAATGATAGTTTGAACATGCAATTTTAATAATTATGTAGGCAGTATATGAAGAAGTGTTGGGGACATGTAGAGGAAATGCAAATCTGTTTATCTCATCTTTAGTACACCAATGAGGTTGTCTCATAGAAAATGAAATGTATTATGCTGTAATGGAAGGATATTCACACTCACCAGAAGCATTCATTCATGTTAATATGCTCAAGCTGCATAGTGTGTGCAGCGTGATTACATGTTCTTCAAACAATAACGTTACTTCCAGACCGCTCGTGGGCTCGCCGTGCTCGTGGAAGTGGTGGACGGAAGAGGCCAGAGCTTCTGAGCGCAGACTTTTCTGGGGAGAGGGAACGGCCCAATTCCCCATCCCCATTAGCTGAAAGTAAGCCTCTGTTACCTGCAACACCAGAGTCAGAAAGTAAACCAAAGTGAGTGTACAACCCTTCCTATTTTGGTGATGAGATTTCTTGATACATGTAAATTTTCTGCAACTTGTTAATACTGAATAAGTACTTTTTTGTTTGAAAATATTATAATTGCTCGGAATGTAAAATATTTATAATTTTGCATTCATTAACAATACAGTATGTTTACAAATTTATAGTGCTGTAGATTAGTAATACAGTATAATGGAATTGTGAACATGTGGAAAATATTGTTTGCAGTTTTTCTTACTTTCTGTAATAACTTATTTTTCTACATTTATGTATGTGCATCTGTAGTTTTATGTTTGTGATAAATGCATTAAATGATAATGTATAGACTGTTCACTGTAAACTGAGAACTTTTGAAAACTGCTTAGGATCTACTTCTCTGATCACATTGTATCCTTCCGCCACATGTAAATTTAACATTGCCTTGGACCTGATCACTTTATTGATGCACCATCCAAGTATAATTGTGGAAATGTTAGGCATGTAAATGTGTTACTTGCAGATTCTTATTATGTATAATGTGAACAAAACAAGAAACAGTAACCTCACTGTACGTAAATTTTAACATTACACTTTACACTTGGAATACAATGCAAAGTCTTAGAACTACGTTTATTTCTTTGCTGCCAACTTAACTGGGAGTCTGCATGCCAATGTACGCTGTAGCATATGTGTAGTTACAGGAAGTGATTTTCTTCAAAGGTTGGTTTCAAAAGTGCTCCTTTTACTGTGAACAGCCCATAAGAGGGTGGATCAGTGAGAAGGTTCTTATGGTGTATCAGTAAGTAAGGTTTCTGCTGTAATAGTTCCTTTAATGTAATGGAAATATTTATTTTTCACATGTGTGCATACTACTTGTGACACATCACATTTCGTCAGCACAGCCCAGATCCTTGAAATAAGCAGTTTAATAATGACATATCTTTCAATGTAGCCCCATATGGAAATTTGCTTTGTGATTTTTTTTTTTATGGGTTAACCATTGTTATCCCTAAAAAAACCATTTGCAAGTGGTAGAGGTTTATAGTGAGCAAGCAATAAGCTAGCAACAAATGGGAGAATATTGCAGAAAGTTTGTTAACAGGAGAATGGAATTTAGCAATGAGCACTGCAGCCACAGACCAGTTGTTGCAATCATTGGCTATGGTTGAAAATAGTAATCTAGAAATATGGTTTTTGGCATGACTCACCACATTATTCATCACTAGCTCCACTATTGCAATGTGTGCATTCATTGCATGCCAGTAACACATGTGATCATTGAATTATGTGTTACCACATGTTCAGCACTCTCTGCTGCCATGGCTGCAGCCTTCCTCTCCCCACTCCGCTTGATGCAAGGCATGACGTGATGAGGATACTGCATTGGAAGTATGTGAGCATCCTCACCCTCATTGGGGCAACCAAGTACATTTTTTATTCCTTTGTGCAGGATCCAGGTCCAAGCCTTAATGCACTTCCAGGTCTCCCTCATGGTAGAGCTAGATGTTGAGGAAAGCAGTCATGTAAGACTGAAGGGGGGAATCCTTTTCTCTGTGTGGATACCTGAGTGTGAAACTCCAGCCGTTCTCTCTAGATTTTTCTAGACATGGAGTACAGGGCTTGGCAAGTCAGGTTCTTGTATCACAACTCAGTCTGAATGCCCAGTTATTACACCAACATCTCTTGCTTAGCTCTGACCGCTTGCGGTTCCAGATGCAGAGAGGCCAGTTTGTGAGCTCATGTCCAAGGTCCAGTCCCTCTGTAACCACAGCACACAGCAATAGAGGGGCACGATGCGCAAAGCCTAGTCCTAATCTTTGGTGGAGTGAGAATAAGAGATGTCAGTCTAAGGGTTTAGAGCTGTGGTAAAGATTTTTGTGGCATCTTAGCCATGTACTTGGTCTCCATGTGTCATCCCGTGGCCAAACAACTGTGCACAAAAAGTGTTGGCAAGATTGGGAGGGTGATCATAGTTTGGATATAATGGGTTCCCAATGAACAGAATTTAAACCTTTCTTAAATGTAAGGTGCCTTGGACTGTGATCATAAGAGTTTGTTGTTAAGAGAAGTACACCTATGTCTGCACAGGTGTCAGAAAGGTACTACGTAAATACCAAAAACCTGAAACCCAAGAGTTAGATTGCAGAGCTGATGGCTCCATTTTGGAGCAAGGCAATCCCATGTATAGTGCTTGCTACAGAACAGCAAAATGATGAAACGGCCTCAGGAAGATTGCACATGGTCACAGTAACAGATCGTGGCTAATGGCAAGACCATGTAAGCTAGTATGAGAAAGAATCACAATACTGGTGGAAGAAAGACTCCCAGAGGCTAATTGCTTGAACTTTGAGAGTGTGTTGGGTGCATATGTGCAGCTTTTATAAGAGGTCAGAGTGTCTACCCAGGTGTGTTGTGTTTCTTCACAATGGTGCTAGACCTTACAACTGTACTGTAATTGCACAAACTTTTGCAGTCCCTTCACTGGAGCTCTTCCTTATAGTCTGGATTGGGTCCAGTTAAATTTCCATTGTTTGCACCATACATCTTTGTTACAGATGATTTCAGAATGATGGCAGAATGATGAGGTGCAGTGCACAAAATGTTTGAATATTGCGATTCTGATTTCTACAAGGGGAATATTCAATTCAAGCTTTTGCTATCCTGGGATTGGTGTATTAATTTTTTGGGGAACTAAATAGAAAATAAGGAATAAATTGATGTAGTCCATTAAACCCCATTTGGGATGCTGACACGCTATCACTTCATGACCACATCACCACAGCATGGTATGGAGAACAGAACCAATATGGCAAATGGGTTAGGTAATTCATAAATGGCCAGAACTGTACTCCAGTGTAGTTTTTTCTATTACATAAGCGATTTCATAAAATATTTGTCAAATCATGTTGTTAGTTGTGCCTACAAAGCTACCTTAAGGGGTGTGTGGAGCAAATGTTTACTATATACATTCAGCTAATATCTTGTAATCTCATGGAACCAAAACTATTGTGCTTCTAATTCAGGAAATTCAAATGAGACAAATAGGGCCAAAATTTGTTTGTGAATTTTTGATGAGTGTTTATGAATGTATCATATTATTGAACATTTTGTAAAATTCTAGCAAGTTTGCATATCAACACATTAAAGCCAATGTAGTAGACTGACATGTTTCTGTTCCAATACAATAAGTCTAAAATTCCCATAGCAAAAATGCAGAAACTGCTTTGATAAAAATAATTAAATTTAGCATGTGTATTTTTTCTGGAATACTGTATTTATTTAAGTGTTTATCAATTCTGTTTCGTTTCAAGCATATATGAGTTGCTTTTTGCCAAGAGGTGATAATTATGTCAAAGTTACAGAGACAATTTACAGAAATAAAAAGACAGAGGCATCTAAATTCTTTAATGTCTCCTTTTTGTTTAAATGTTTGCCTTTATTTTGTTCTGTACTTAGTATCTTTAACTTATTGTGAAATTTCACTTGTATTTTGACGTGCAGTGATCTCAGTAGTGCTTGCTACCTGCCTGTCAGCCAATCTCAACTTATCAGGTGTACAGGCTAGACATATGTGTTGCACTTCTGGGTTCCTTCTCTTTTTGTTTAACACTGAGCACATTTAATTACAAACAGAAGCTTTTGCATTAATTTGCGACTTCAAGCTCTCTGACCACCCTCTGGCGACTTGTCATGCCCCAGAGTTTCATTCCTTAGACATTTCCATGTGCTCCATGTCCCTTAGTTCATTATTGGCCCAAGGCAGACATAGTGTGTCTGGTAATCTTAGGAATGTATCGTGTGAGTACTGTTTTTCTCTGCATTGCCTTCTGCTGACTGCACTGCATTGAATTCATATGTGCCTGTGGTTTGTTTAACATTTTCATAGTTATATTGGGGTCTGGCCACTCCAAGTGGTTGTTTATCCCCATCAAATTNCTTTTGCATTAATTTGCGACTTCAAGCTCTCTGACCACCCTCTGGCGACTTGTCATGCCCCAGAGTTTCATTCCTTACCATGTGCTCCATGTCCCTTAGTTCATTATTGGCCCAAGGCAGACATAGTGTGTCTGGTAATTTTAGGAATGTATCGTGTGAGTACTGTGTTTCTCTGCATTGCCTTCTGCTGACTGCACTGCATTGAATTCATATGTGCCTGTGGTTTGTTTAACATTTTCATAGTTATATTGGGGTCTGGCCACTCCAAGTGGTTGTTTATCCCCATCAAATTTCTGTGTGTATTACTAACATTCTATTTCACATGATGTAACTCACAGTAGATAAGCTGCTCTTGCAGTGGCATTTAGCTATCTTATGATCTATTTCAAATTCATTGTCTTATATATAAAGATTCACTCTCAAAGAACTTGGAAATTTAGGCTTTTAATGAAGATTTTCAGAAATTATATAATTGCCGTTATGTAGTTTGCTATTTCTGAGCATACATTCGTAGCAATATGGTGCAGCTGCTTTGTGGTTTGTAAACACAATATATATTTTTTTGATACGTGAACATTACAAGCTGTAAAGTCATGCAATTTTGCAACAGGGCATGGCGGCAGAAAATTGAGGCATGGTTGCAAGAGAACGAGAAAGAGGAGAAACAGACCGAAGAGTTACGACGACGCTCACGTCGAGTTCAAAGCAACAGGCGCTCGCTCGAGCATGATTCAGGTATTTCAGTCTGTTCATGTCATTTGTAAGCAGTGATACTCAGTAGCTGAATTACTTAATTGTCTTCTATTTTGATGGAATCTGTGTGTTAATGTTACATTAATTAATTTATAAACATTCTGAAGAAAAAAATAGAGACTATGCTTTATGCTTTATATTTGTTTCTTTTTACATAGTACAAAAAGTTGAAATTTAGTTAATGAANATTTGTAAGCAGTGATACTCAGTAGCTGAATTACTTAATTGTCTTCTATTTTGATGGAATCTGTGTGTTAATGTTACATTCATTAATTTATAAACATTCTGAAGAAAAAAATAGAGACTATGCTTTATGCTTTATATTTGTTCCTTTTTCCATAGTACAAAAAGTTGAAATTTAGTTAATGATATGTGATTATGATCATTATGACAATTTCAAATTAAAATGTTTCAGCGAATAACCTAGCTGTTGTAAAAATGTAAAAAAAGAATGCTTTTATGAATTGAAACTATTTAAAGACCATATAATACTATACCTACTACGAAATGAACAGGTTCTCATAATTGTTTATACATTATGTAAAATGTTAATTTTTTACATATTACTATTTTATTGTAAACTGGCAATGTGTATTATGTCTTGTATCGCATAATATGTATGTTTCATTTGCAATGACTCCATGTTGTGTAAGTCCGCAGGAGTTTGCCAACTACGTATCAATAATGTTGGCGGCAAAATCGCACGACGGAAGAGTTTGTTTTGAGTTATGTCAGTGTAAAAACACAAACTGAACATGGGCACACTCATACAAGTCTAGCCGCATGCAGCCACGATGGATTACTACTCGTTCTTGCACACAAGGAACCAACAAAAAAGTAGTCATGGTAGCACCAAATATGAATATCCTGCCCACCTCAAATGTATATTTGACAAGGTTATTCCACAGATAAGTCAAACTATAGAATGTTTTAGGCACTTGCTGTAGGACTATGTGAGTGGTGACTATGGGCTTTTCATTAACAAATATTGTCCTTATTTGCTGAAACAGCACTAGAGGAAGCAATTGTTGCAGGAAAAATCAAGATGTTGATGCATACAAAAGACACAACTGTCATTCATAAAAATCACATTTTTTCTATCAAATTTAAGGGCAACTCTCTAAAATGCTGCCTTCTTGTGATATGGATCATAAAGAGTATCTTACCAAAGAGAGTGGAAAAAGGTTAGTTCTGNTAGGCACTTGCTGTAGGACTATGTGAGTGGTGACTATGGGCTTTTCATTAACAAATATTGTCCTTATTTGCTGAAATAGCACTAGAGGAAGCAATTGTTGCAGGAAAAATCAAGATGTTGATGCATACAAAAGACACAACTGTCATTCATAAAAATCACATTTTTTCTATCAAATTTAAGGGCAACTTTCTAAAATGCTGCCTTCTTGTGATATGGATCATAAAGAGTATCTTACCAAAGAGAGTGGAAAAAGGTTAGTTCTGNTTCTAAAATGCTGCCTTCTTGTGATATGGATCATAAAGAGTATCTTACCAAAGAGAGTGGAAAAAGGTTAGTTCTGGTCGAGAAATAACTGATCACTGACCTTTGACATCAAATGAAAAATCTCTTTTAAATTGTGTGCTGCCAGAGTTAGTCGACCCGAGACATATGAGATCGATGCGAATCAGAAATACAGACTACAGAGATTGAGGAAATGTTAAGTAAGTAACTTCCTTCCTCCACTTACCTCTCTCCATCCCTCTCCTGGAGGCCCTGAGGCTAGCAGTAACTAGCCCCCTGCCCTTTCCTCTCTTGCCACCGAAGCAGGGTGTGGTCTTCCCTTCTATCCTGGGAAGGAGGCGAACGCATTTAGTGGTGGGGGTAGTGTTGTTTCAAGAGCAGAAACTTGTGACAAAGCCTAGAACTAAAATATGAAATTTGTCTGCCTCCTTAACCAAAAATTATTAATCATGCCTTAACAAGTGGCTATGTAGCAGATTTGTCTTTCAAATGCAAATTTTGCTATAATAAAAAAGTATTTTATANAAAGATACATCTATAAGAAAGAATTTCAACTTGCCAATCTGTAGGGAATTTTTTTTTTTAAATATTATGTTCTATTCAAAATCAACAGCACTTTTCCTGTTGACTTGCGAGGACAAAAATGTCTAATACAATAAAATTCTATTTGATGAGTAGACAACTAGTAATTTGTGTCTTTTTCACATATAAAATGGTAAATCCACTGTGATGGCGAACCGTAATGTATGTCTATTATGTGTATATATGACTTTTGTAAATCTATAAAACTATAATTCGTCTGATTATACTCTATGGCTCCGAAATGTGGACAACAAGGAAGGTCAATCGAGACAAGATTGACAAATTCGAAAGAAGGGTGATGCAACGGATTCTAGGACCTATTAAAGATAGAGGAGAGTGGAGACAGACAACGAACGAAGAAGTCTACTACAGTGCAATGGGCAGATGCAAAATCACGAACATCTTGAAAAGCAGACGAATACAATGGGTTGCTCATGTGATAAGGATGCCTGATGATGCAATGCTCAGAGCAGTGATGGAAGGGATACCAAGCAAAACACGCCCTCCTGGACGACCAAGACTACGATGGTGCGATGAGTTGGGAAAAGAACTAAAACAGTTGGGTCTCGACGTAGACTAGAGGAGGGAAGCGTTAGATCGGCTGAGATGGAGGCAACTTGTCAAGGCAACGCGTTATCTTCAGGGCCTGTAATTGCTGTATAAAATAAATTAAAGTATCTGACAGCCCTAGTTTAAATGCAATATTGCTTTATTAATTGCACAGCTGAGTTTATTCTTGTTGTTGTGTCTGCCATAAGTTATATTGTTTTAGATTTACTTTATTTAAAGATTACCCTAATTAATATTATTACAAACAAAACAAAAAAATAAAAAAATTCAGCCTTTTCCTACATTTTGTCTTTGTACATTACCTACCTAGGGTAACTATTAAAAAATTTCTCATTTGTAAAAAAACAAAATGCAAATATTTAAACCACAAAGAAAACTTTGCAAACAATATTTTTTTGACTGTGATATAAAGGAGGGAAAAAAATTAATTCCCTGAGGCTATGTGCTTTTGGGAACAAAACTCAACATTTTTGTCTGAATTGGTTTATTGACAACTTTACGGTGATGACTGGCAGTCAACTTACTGAGCTTAGGAAGTGAATTGCAATGTGAATATAACACCATGCACGACTAAACAAACTCAAATGTTTCCGTTATTGTGGTACCTTGGCTCTCCATGAGCATATTTGATATAATCTCAATGGCTGATTCAGTTTACTGTTTGCCGTGACACCCCTCCTAATAGGTGTTCTTAGCATTGGTCAACGTCGGAGCCTTTCTCCACACCCCAGACGGCTGGGAAGTAGGCATCGTCCACTTGATGGGGTTATTACTGGGAGTGGTACTATTGGCTTTCGGCAAGTTGATTATGGCTTGCTGGGCACGAGGAGGAGTGCTAGTGGGAGTTGGCCTATTTTGAACCTAGTGGGTGAGTAGTGTGACGGTTGGTCTAGGCAGTGAACCACCTTGTCAGTGGCTGAGGGCCTGTGAAATGTACTGGCTTCTTTGGTGGTGTAGGAGGTAGTGGTAAAACAGCACAAGGGACATGCCACAGTAGTTCATAGAGTAGGCTGCGGCTTCCACTGGTTGAGCTGCCTGATGTTTCCCTCTGTCGAGCTGCTTCTTCTGGTTTCCAGGAATACACCTGATTGGTACTCTGTTCATTCCCTACCAGGCCTTCAATCAGAAATAGCCCCTGTTTGGCAATCTTATCCTGCCCAGCCCTGTGACAAGGCATAAGAGGTAGAGAGGAAGATAGTGGGTGTTCTTTAGAAGTGGGCATGACCTGAAAGGACGTAGGTGTAGGTAGGTGGGTGTAATGGGTAGGCATGGCTACTGGCCTCCAGCAAATTACTTGGTTGGGCGGTAAGTCGCCGGCAGACCCAAGCACTTACAGAAGGGTGCAACAGTCAAGCGGTCCACTGCTCCGTAGACACAGGGCTTCCTATTGGCGAAGAAGGGATATGTGCAGCAGCTTGTGCCTGCTCTTGCAAGAGTGTCTGAGGTTCATTTGCCGGAACAGGAAATAGTGGGAGCAGGTAAGAAAGAACAGTTAGCTGCGAGTGATAAGCCAACCAATCCAGATTATGTCTATTTATTGCCGGAACAGTAAACACACATAACCAGCCTGTACCCTGACTAGGGCTTGAAGGGCAGATTTTTAGGATGCCAACCAGGGTGACGCCTAGTCTCGGAAGATGCAGAGGCACGAGGTTGAGGGTGACCCCAGTTGTACAGTACTCGGACTCGTAAATCTAGGTGCATGGCTAGCTGGGTAGCCGTGAAGTGTGGGTAGCTTTGGTAATCTGACGGGCAGCGTGGCATTCTGGTCTAAAGCTGCGATAGCTGATAGACAAAAGAGATGTTGGATCGCGTCCGGCAATGTGACGCTCTGCAAAGCTAGAGGTTGGTGCGTGGTCAGGCAGAGCAATGTCCTACAACTGAGACATGAGAGACAGCCTCGGACTATGGGCTGAAACCTCTATATATACCCAAAGCACAGGGCCATCGCAGAGGTGCAAGGGTAGCAGAGAGAGAGGCGACGGAAAAGTGGCGAAGATGGCCAAAGGTGGTCAAAGCGGGCGGCTTGTTTCCCCTCTGTGGCTGAAGGGGTAAGAGAGGCCGTGGCATGAAGTGGGTTGTAGCCCAGCAGGAGGCATCAACTGTCTCGCTGCAATCCTTGACTTCAAGAGAGCGCTGTGGCATGGACGGCTTAACGTCTCTTCTTAGGAGGGGGCCGCGACTGTGGCGAGGCTAGAAAAATGGTTAGTGTTGTTGCCTGTAACGTGACAGTCTTTGTTTGGAATAGTGCAGTGTGTGATGTTTGTAAGCAGGAAGCTGGTATAACTCATACTGATAAGCCATAATAACTAGGTGTACTGGACATTGTTCAGCCACAAACCTCTATCCCAGATACCAGAGAAACACACAAAACCAGACATACTAGTTGTAAGGAGCATACACATTAGAGTGAGACATTCATTAATCCTGCTTTGCATGACTATGCAACAAAAACATACATTTTTTTAATTTATTCATGAAATTAAAATATTTTTCAAACCTTCAGCTGTTTTAATTGATAAACTGTTGGTTCTTTACAGATTTTTGAATTAATTGAAATGTGTGTTAGTAACATTGCTTCTGTTATGGACAGAGAGCGAAGGCAGAGGGAGCACACTCGACACGTTACCTGAAGAGAAACCGGAGAAGTCCATGCCAGCTACGCCCACTACCTGTGCACAGTACAAACGGGTCTACTCGGATTGGAGACCCACTATTGAGAAAACGGATGTTGTTGGTGTCATGGAGGCGATAGAGGGTAAGTGTCCTCACAGCCAGCCTGATCTCTAGGTACTTTTTACCAATGCCATAAACTGTTCTTTAGTCCTCTATATTACTGTTTTACATGTGAACCAACTCTGAAGGCGAAACAGTCCATTTTTATGACTTCACTGTTCATTGAAAACCATTTACATACCTGGAATATTTTTTACTTCTACGTACATTGTATGTCAAAGGTTCTTATAATGTTAGTCCCTCCCGAGAATCCTGGCTCTAGTTCGACAGTCAGTACATGAACACTTTGCAGTAGATAAATGCATTTGTAATTTTATCAGTTGGGAGACTTCCAGTGAATGTGGCAGTGCAGTACAGTAGAACCCCACAGTTAAGAGCCATCACAGTTATCAGGAATAGGGTTTTTAGTGAGAGATTGTCTTATTAGATGGTTTGGCAAATTTGACATTTTTTGACCCACCCCGATCCCTATACATCAAAATGGGGATGGTATCGACATATTTTTAGATATGCACTGCTTGGAGTAATGTTAAAAGCAATGCGTAGCAACATATTTTTCGGCTGATTTTCCGTAAATTTTCAACTTTTTTTTACAGAATTTTTTGTGGTTCCTCAAAAATGAGTATTTAAAGAGATATTAATAAAAGGGGTTGCAACAGTGATGTTCTACTGATTTCTGACATGTCCCTGTTTTCATGTATTCTAGAGTAAAATAGTTACGAACGTCTTAAGTCTATACTATACTCTCATTCAGAGTATAGTATAGAAATACACAACATAAATTCTTTCGGCTTTGTATCAGTTTGCAATGTTTTTTGTTTTAAAAGTGAACTTTATTTATTTATTTACAGCAAAAGTAACTTAGGAAAGTTATGTTGTACTGTGCCATGAAAATATCTATGTTGTTATCAAAATCCTGTTAACATTCCAATATTTTCTGAAATGTTTCATGTAAGTAATTTTTACTTATTAGATTCAATAATATGCATTTTGCTATATAGTGATATGTTTTGTGATACTTTCTACTTTCACTAATATGACATATGTGATTTATTCATCACTAAGGCAGTTTTTTATTTAATTTTTTTTTCTTCTCAAATTTTAAGGGTTTATTTTATTTTTACAGATTAAAAATTTTGACATCTACATTTTTACTTGAGAAGTAACAAAAGTTGGCAATTAATTTTTTTGACTATACATTTATATTTTATTATAGTACAAGTCACTAACAAAATCTTCAAAAAATTAATAGACTGTACTAGAAAAAATGTAGAGATGAAACCTAGAATGTTTGACTTCCTATAGTTTTAATGCATTTATGTGTAGTAAGCTGACTAACAACTGCACAGAATTTGACCACAAATTTTTATTTAAATATTTTTTGAGCCTTAACAATGATTTTCATTTCAATTTCATTGTGAAGCATTTGCTCCTTATAAAATAATGTTCACTTAGGTTGTTGTTATTGTTGTTGCTTTTTTCCTGTAAATCAATGGACACATATGTTCAATATTTACTTAAGTGCCAAGATAAAAACCGCAATAAATTACATTTTCAAAAAAGTGTTGATAAATATATTTTCCTGTAGGTCATAGCAGATATATGGGGATCATTTTATTTGGAGGTTATAACGTGTGTAGTTAAAAAACATAACAATATTTTAATATTGTGTGCTCTATACAGATGTGGTAAGATTTTGGCTCCTGTATATAAAAATGTGCCTTTTTAGGTGCACAACCACAGACACCTGTGAAGGACAAGTCACCATGGCGGAAGTCCAACCTGAACGTCCCCAACAGCACAGAGGAGACGGAGATGGATGTCCGTCGCCTGCGGAGGATTCAGTCCCGAGGAAATATTGACCCTTCACAGACAACAAACTCCTTGCAGGTAAACGTCAGTATACACCACTGTATTGCACTATGTTGGGATTAGGGATGGGTAAATGTCCAAAACTTACATGTATTTAAACCTGAAAGTAAATTTTTTATTCCAGAATTTTACTCTCACGAATAACCACTTTTCTTTTCCTCATGTCGTTATGCTTAATTTAAATATTTTCCTGCAATTATATAGCTCACAATTCTCAAAAACATGAAGCCTTTTGTGGGCATATTCGATGAACATTCTATTGTGGTTTGCATATTAATTATTAATGTCATTTTGGAATCCCAGTTTTTTTTAATTAGTCTAAAAAACTTAGAATAAGGTTAAGCCTCTACAGATTAAATTAGCATTGCATGAGTTTTATTAAAGAAATATTTTAAGCATAGGCCTATGTATGGCATGAACAGGAGCTTATAACCTCAAACTTTTGAAGCAATTTTCAACTATAACATTATTAGTATTTATATCTGACAAAGGACGTTTTCGTATTTTAATAACAAAGTGCAAAAAACATATACCTGTCATATAGTGTAAACCACAAAGTTTTTATGAAACACAAAGACAATTTCTCATTGGCCATACAGATTCCGCCTTTAAAATAAGCATTACTGTGTTATAGATTAGGCCAGTGCAATTACGGTAAGAAAACACATTTACTTAATGCTGAAATGATTTTCACACACAAAATGCTTACTTTTGTTGCAAATTGCTTAGTGTTTTATGGTTCTTAACTACCTATGTTTAGGCACGTTTCACACTTTGTGTTTTCACTTAACCCATTTGTAGGTATCTTATCAGAAGTAAATTTCATTGTACTTTTGCTTAATGGAACTATGCAACACTTGCTGGTATTTCATGAAATATTAATATCATTAAAATCCTCTGAGAACAAAATATAGTAAAGGTTCCAAATGCACACATCACCCATTAAGGCATTTGCATGTAAACAAAAACGTTACTGTCACATAATCAGTCACATAATCCCGCATAAAACTGTAGTGTATTTTAAAATGTATTATGTTCGAGTTATACACACATAAATTAATAAAGGACCACAGTGTGAGTCCTTAAATTTATTATACTATCACGAGGTTGGCAGAAAAAAGTAGGAAAATCCCGATTCGTTATTATTGCAGCAAAATTCAGTACAGACTACTACCATAGTTCTGCTTGTGTTCATGTAGTACCATATTGTTTAATATTCTGTAGTTCTGTTTTTAACGATGTTGGAGGGCTCCAAAATAATACTTGTATTTCATTTACCTTTGCTGAAACATAGTTCAAGCACCGGGTAGTCAGTCACCTCAAGCATTAAAAGCAGACAGAGAAGAAGTTTTTACATGCAGGTGCAGTTTTTACTAAAGCAGTTCATCTGGGAAATATATAAAGGGTTTTACTGTTGTTTTAACAATATTTTAAATCACAAACTGACAGCTGGAGACACATAACAAACAAGAAATTACAAATAATTATTTAAATATAATTATTAAATAATAATTATTAATAATTAAGAAAACAGGTGTAAGCTTAAGTTATAGTCAAATATGAATCACATACACTCATTCACATAGGTATCATTCTTAGAAATCATCAAAATCCTTTCTCTCCTCATTAGTACAATCATTTTTTTCTACATAATATCTATATTGCAGTTGAAACAAAATGTGCTGTATATTTCCTGTCGAAACACTTTTACGTAGTTTTTATTCTTCTTCTGCAGTTTCTTATTTTCCAGAGCAACAGAAAGGCAATATTTTCTTTGAAATCCTTTATAGAGTTCTGTTCCTCTGTGAAATTGCAACACAATTTCCAGTTGTGCACAACGAATGTTTATTTTACCTGCTAATGTAGTTGTCAAAAGGTTCCTTACATTTGTGTGTATTGTATTATGTGTGCCGAAAGTTATCTCAGTAGCAGCAGCTTACCTAGAATTCTGGTAGCTACTTTTGACAGCGGTGTTTGCCCACAGAGACAGTTCCAACAAGTGCACGGTTTGATTTGGCCTTTTCCAAGAGCCATCCAAAGATCAGTTGTATTTTGTGTTGTGTTTTGTGTTCCTTCTGTAACATGCGCAACAGAAATGCTTAATAAGATAATCACTGCCTGCCTATGAGAAAAATGTAAGAAACAAGTTTAGCGATGGGAGGGCAGGAGGGATGCGAATGGAAACAATACACCTCATAAAGCGAGTGGTGACATACTTAAAGAGAAAGATGATAGAATAATTTACTTTTCTAGTAAACCAGGAAGCACTTTATCTTGTTTGTATTTTGGGGAGGGGAGTAGGAAACAGAAGAACAAGAGTGTTTTCTGAAATTAATATTTACCAGGCTTAGAATATCTGACTGTGGAATAGTATCCCACACTTAGCATTTGACAGATAGGGGGAAGAACAAGAAAATGTTGGCTATCATAAAAATAGATTGCAAGTGTAGTTAAATTGATATGGTAACCAAATATTATTTACTCTGCAGTTATTTCATGAAAGGACCTCGAAATACTGATAAGCTACTAGAAAATCTAATGTTTCCCAGGGTGTCCTATTTTTTTTGGAAATTTTCCACATGGGGTTGAATTTTCAATTTTTAAAAGTTTCAAAAGGAAAATTTTTATTGGAATCTTTCCTCTACCCATCCCTAGTTGAGGTGCCTGTGAGTGTGTGTACACGCACACTTGTGTTCTAGCTGTGGAATGTGATTTTTTTCTCTGGCTCTGTATTTAATTGGAATAAGCGTGCTGTCCCGGGTCTTTTGCTGGGGATTTGAGTGTACCTGACTGGTTGAGGTTGTAGGGAGGTTGCAAGCTTAGTATGTACTTCTGTATGCTATATCTTTACTGCATGTGCCAGCTATGGTACTTGATGCAGCTGAGTCTGCATCACCAGTGGGGGTCACACAACATATGCCTCCAGGAAATGTTCAGCCTGTTCTTGTATTGTCAAATGTTCACCAAGTTAATCTGAGTTGAAGCAGGGGACTGAGTTCCAATAGGAGGTCCAAGAGCTGGTTGACTTTCCGCCGTTTATGAGCCACTAAATTACTCAGCAGATGAAGAGGATGAATGCATGTAACTTTTTCAATGGCTCAATTAGTGCTACTAAGTTTGATGGTGTGCAGGCAGTTCTACCACTGTAAGATGGCATGACACCATTCTTCCTTGTCAACATACCCTAGTGGGTGCTAGTGTTACTGTTAATAGTGTCCCCAGAAGCATTTACAATGCAATAAGAGGTAAGCATGAAGGTGATGCTAAATTGTAGTCAGCTGGCTGATCATTCGGGTACACCATCCTGATGGTGAAACTCAGTTGGCATGTAAGTCGGTACCCCTATCTCCCCCAAAATGAAAAAAGGAAATCATAGCTGCGAGATATTGTCCTACAAGCTAGTATACCATGGTATATATTGTTGCCTGTGTAACCCTAATGCTTGTATATAATGCATAGCTGTAGAGTGTTTTCACCCATTTGGCAAAAGCCAAACATCAACTTATTGACAGGAGCTCAGGTACTTTCTTATACAGTGAAACCGTATTAAAAAGTTTCCCACTGAAGAATGAGTGAGTGAGTGAAGAGATTTGGGTGGGTCTTAACATCGAGGTCTTGAGAGTAGATGCGGGTGAAGTGAGGTGAGTATGGAGCAGCACCGGAATGTAAGGGCGGGGGAAGTGTGAGATCCTCGAGATAACCCACCGACCAGCAGCATTGTCCGGCATGATTCCCACATGGGAAAATCCAGGAGCGACCTCGCCAGGAGTCAAACTCTGTTCACCTAAGTGGGAGGCGAGTAGTCTAATCATTACACCACTGTGCCCCTTCCCCCCACTGAAGACGTTTCGTGCTTAGTAAGTTAATTAATTTTACACCATGTCTGTATATTTATATAATTGAACTTTTTCACTGTAATAAGTTTTCCTGGTCTAAAAGCATTATTTTTTTGAGTCCCATCAGTAACATCTCAAAACGGTTTTTTGATGGTGAGAGAGTGCTGCAGCTGAGGCGATTTGAGGTTGTCTCTTCTTATCAGCTCTTATTATCTTCCTTCTCTTAATCGGGATGTTGTCTGCGATAGACCATCCAAACACATCTGCAGTCAATGTGCTGGCATATGTATTAGTAATAAATTGAACACTTTGGATAGTATTTCTGCCTGGAATTGTAGCTAGTTAAATATAAGCTGGAACATTTACGTTTAGTGGGGAATTATGAAAAGTATTTTTTTGTGTTAACATTATCAGCCCAGTTAGTTCGTTGTCTTAGTATTGACAGAGCTTAAAGTCTCGTTGACAGCGAGGTCACTAGATACGGAGCAAGTTGCTCAGATAAGAGGAATTGGGGAAGGAATGGGAAGGAATCAGCCATGGACTTTTTTAAGGATCCATCCCAGCATTCGCCTGGAGTGATTTCAGGACACCATGGAAAACCAACATCAGGATGGCCGGACTGGGAATCGAAACCGGGTCCTCTCGAATGTGAGTCCAGTGAGTTACCACTGTGCCACCCTGCTCATTCTGTTTCTTGACGATTGGGCCTCACCCTTCCCTGAGAGAAAAGCAAAGTAATAATTGGTTTTATTGTATTAGGAGGAACTCTGTATGTCAGAATGCCAAGGAAGTGATGGTTGATCCAGATGGGTGGATGGATGGTTTCTGAACTGTATGTAAAAGATGTTGGAGTATACAAGAATACCTGACTCAGGTCCTCCTATATCTTTATTAGGATGCTGAGAACGTTCTTGATGGTCTCGCTGTCTGACGTCACAGATGTCTGTTCAGACTGAGTATCCTCTTAACAGGATAACTGGGCACATGGAAGAGTAGTGATCTGACAAAGCATCATTGTTACGGTTGCCAGATATCAGATATACTGTCTTACCTGGAACAATTATGACTTTGCATATACTGTTCTTTATACTGTTTTTATATTTACCGGACACTAAATGTTCCATTTATTTTAAGATCAACTACATAACCTAACAAAATATAAAGTTAAAAAAATACTTCACATACAAACAAATGTTTGCTATGGCATGGACAAATAACTATTTATAAATGTTTGTATGTTTTGACTCTATTCAGTATACGTACTAGTTTCTAAGTTTGGTTTGTCACCTCGTCACTTACCCTTAGTGGGATTTGCTGTTGGAGGGTAAGGCCAAGGTACTTCCCTTGTGGAGAACGGTGAAGCCGTGGTTGTCGCTTGAATGGGGGTTTTTCTGGTGCCTGAGTTGTTGGCTTTGTCGTCGCTTGAATGGGGTTTTTCCTTGTGCCTGAGTTGTTGGCTTTGGCAACATAAATAGTTGTGCATTGAGTTTTGGGTGGCGCGCAGGCGAGCGATGAGTGAGGGGGTGCCCTGGTTGGAATGTAAGCTGGCCCTGACTACTAACATTAGCTGGCTGGACGAATAATGCAAGTGTCTTCTTCGGCAGCCTAGGTGGCAGCAGAGATAATGCACGTGGTACATGCTAGAGGAGGTTAGAAGTGGAGATCACTGAGCTGGTGATTGACCCTCTTTGATGTACAGCCTCCTCTTTCTTCCAGGAGAATACCTGATTGTCAACTGGGCCTCTTTCCCTTCACTCCATCCTGAGCTAACCCTAGCTTGGCAGTTTTGCCCTGCTCAGCCCTATAATGAGGCATAATGTGGTGGGGGTAACCAATTAGGTTGATAGTGGGTGGCCAGTAAGGGGTAGACACAGCTTTATGTAATGAGAGATGCGGAGGTCAGGTGAGGTGGGTGGTTTGTACTACTGGTCTTCAACCCAGAGACTTGGCGCGCGGAACGTTGCGATCTGACCCAAGTTCCAAGTTTGAGGTTACAGTAGATGGCAAAGGGCGTCCATTCCCGTGGCTCCCTGGTGTGCAGAACATTGCGATTTAACCCAGGTGTCACAAAGAGCAGGACTCCAGTTGGGAGTTGGGTTTTCGTTTCCAAGCTAGAAACCTGGCGTGCGGAACGTCGTGGTCTGACCCAGGTACTTACTGAGGCAACTGTAGTCCATGAGGCAACTATCAATAGAAGAGAAAAGGAAAAAGGTGTCGGCTCGTGGTTAACCCTAGAAGAGTCTTACTACGACAGGTGATGAACCGGAAAGAGAAAGGACAAGGTGTGGAAATACAGAGCGACAACTTGACCAAGTCCGATTTATGCCTGTTTTATTGATTGTGCAATTAAAACACACATAAATCAGCTTGTATCCTGACTGAGGCCTGAAGGAACAGTTCTAAATTGCCAACAGGTATAGTTACCTACGTCTCGGAAGACACAGCAACGTGGGAGGCGAGGGCAACCCCAAGACTGCGGTACTCGCACTCATGATAGCTGAGAGTATGCTACAAAGTAGCTGGAAGCACAGGTGCTTCAGTATGCTGACGGGTAGCGCAGCAGTGTCGGGCAGAGCAGAGCTCGCGACTGAACAGCGTAAGAATGATGCAACTTGAAAAATTTGGTAGTTCTGCGAAGGCGAGACGTGATGTCTGGTGGCTCTCGGGCAGAGTAACATTGGGCAAGTGGACTGGCATGAGACAGCCGTCGGTGTGCTCCTGGGTAGACTAACACCAGGCAAGTGGACTGGGGCGAGACAGCTGTCGGTGTGCTCTCGAACAGAGTAACACCGGGCAAGTGGACTGGCGCTAGACAGCCTCGAACTTGTTTTTTTTTTTCTAGCCTACCCTATTGCTAAGTGTTAAGTGCATGTCTGAGGTAAGGACGGCAGTTTAAGTGCGTCTCAGGGCTAGGCCCCATACGCCTACAGGAGAGAAAATTTCATGGAAGGAGGCATGCATCGCGGCAGAGAGGGGTTAGGGCAGCCATGGCCACAATAGGGGCCATGAACTGCATCCCTTAGTGTTCCTTTATCTGTGGCTATAGTTAAGAAGGGGGAGGGGAAAAACCGGCATAGGCAGTGTAAAAACCCCTCCGACAGGAAAGAAGTTCAAAACTTATTTATGCATTACTGAAAATGCTACAGGAGGCAGCAGGTGTAGATTCCATGCTTTTTCCAGGTGAACCAGCACAATAATATTGACAGCAGTTATTGAATGCAGGGCCCCCCCTGCTTCTCGTCGAGTGCGTTGGCAACCTGGGCAGCTCAGTCATGGCACCTACTCCATCTTCGCTCTTCTGCGCCAAAATCAGTCTCCCTACATCTTGGGTGAAGGTAGGGAGGCAAACAGGGGAGCCACCCCCTCTCTTTCCTCCAAAATAATAAGTCGGTCTTCTCTTTGGTGAGCTCAAAGCTTAGGCGGGACTTCCAGGACCTACCAGGCTGGTGGCGAATCCGCTGATCCAGGAGTGAAGGCTGATGGCAGGAAGCTTCCAAGGTCCGACTCATTCCATTCCATTCCTCACGCATCCGCAGTCAGCAACCCGTAGAATCCAGCACCTCGAGATCTCCCTCCTCGCCTTGATCGGTGAGCTGCCTCCTGCACCATGCGCTTCACCATCTCGTACTGAGCTACCCAGGTCCCCACGTCCACGACGATGGCACTTTTGCACCGGCCAGTTGGTTCACGGGCTGGTATTCGAGTATTCCCAGCCACCCCAGGGCTTGGGGATCCTCTATCTGCCACCTGGGGACACGACTAGTTGCGGAATAGTTGCCGCACCAATGCTGCTGCAATCCCGCCGCACTCACAGAAATCGTCGGCTTTGCTGGTCGTAAGGGGTGGGCAGATCCCGTAGAGAGAGCAGCCACGAGCACAATGTTCATCTCACAGCAGCTCGGCTCGTTGCCTCAAACTTTTTTTTTCTAACCTACTCTAAAACTAAGTGTTATGTGTAAGTCCGCTGTAGGGACGGGTGTTAATTGCGTCTAAGGGCTAGGCCCTATACGCCTACAAGGAAAGGAAATCATGCAAAGAGACATGCATCGTGGCAGCGAGAAAATGCTACAGGAGACAGATAGGTGGAAACCATGCTCTTTATTAGTGGATGGAGAAAATACTAGTTTGAGGGGGGCGGGGGTGCAGGACATCTTTCTATCATTTGACGCTGGCTTGACCAGAGTAATGTTAACACATCCCTCTGGTGGGGAGAGTTGCACGTTTGGGCCTCTCCCCCCTGAATTCCAAATGCATCCTGAAAACTTAAAGAAAAATTTAATTAGATAGTAGAGGGGCTGAGGACTGCGGGCCCTATTTATACTTGGCTCATAGGGCCAGTGCGGGGGTTACAGGGTGTGGAGAAAGAGATGCAAAGGAGCGAGAGAGTAACTCAGAGCAGCTGAGACTTTCCCTCATGCGCCAGGCGCTAGAGGGGTTAAAAGCAGTGACATGAATGTGAAGCGGGTTGCAGTGCAGCAGGCGGCAACGGCTGAGCAAACCACCCTGGTTTGGAAGGGGCCCTGTGACATGTACAGCATAACGACTCTGCTAAGGAGGGCGCCGCGAATTTGGTGAGGCTAGATAAGTGAATAACATTGCTCTCATGGCACGTCAGGTTCATTTAAAATGTGTATGTTATGCCTTTCTGGACAACTGACAGCCCTAGTCATTGTTGTCTCCTGGTCCACACCACCTTTCGTACCTGTTCTTATCCTCTCTGCCTGCTAACCTTGTGTGATGCTCTGGGAGCCTGGTATGGGATATACTGTAGCACAAGTAATCTTACATGCTTCTCCAGAGCCTGGTATGGGATATGCTGAAGCAAAAGTCCTCTCGCATTCTACTCTAGAGCCTGGTATGGGATATACTGAAGCAAAAGTCCTCTCACATTCTACTCTAGAGCCTGGTATGGGATATACTGAAGCAAAAGTCCTCTCGCATTCTACTCCAGAGCCTGGTATGGGATATGCTGAAGCAAAAGTCCTCTCGCATTCTACTCCAGAGCCTGGTATGGGATATGCTGAAGCAAAAGTCCAGAGCCTGGTATGGAATAAGCTGAAGCAAAAGTCCTCCCGCATTCTACTCCAGAGCCTGGTATGGGATATGCTGAAGCAAAAGTCCAGAGCCTGGTATGGAATATGCTGAAGCAAAAGTCCTCTCGCATTCTACTCCAGAGCCTGGTATGGGATATGCTGAAGCAAAAGTCCTCTCGCATTCTACTCCAGAGCCTGGTATGGGATATGCTGAAGCAAAAGTCCTCTCGCATTCTACTCCAGAGCCTGGTATGGGATATGCTGAAGCAAAAGTCCTCTCGCATTCTACTCCAGAGCCTGGTATGGGATATGCTGAAGCAAAAGTCCTCTCGCATTCTACTCCAGAGCCTGGTATGGGATATGCTGAAGCAAAAGTCCTCTCGCATTCTACTCCAGAGCCTGGTATGGGATATGCTGAAGCAAAAGTCCTCTCGCATTCTACTCCAGAGCCTGGTATGGGATATGCTGAAGCAAAAGTCCTCTCGCATTCTACTCCAGAGCCTGGTATGGGATATGCTGAAGCAAAAGTCCTCTCGCATTCTACTCCAGAGCCTGGTATGGGATATGCTGAAGCAAAAGTCCTCTTGCATTCTACTCCAGAGCCTGGTATGGGATATGCTGAAGCAAAAGTCCTCTCGCATTCTACTCCAGAGCCTGGTATGGGATATGCTGAAGCAAAAGTCCTCTCGCATTCTACTCCAGAGCCTGGTATGGGATATGCTGAAGCAAAAGTCCTCTCGCATTCTACTCCAGAGCCTGGTATGGGATATGCTGAAGCAAAAGTCCTCTCGCATTCTACTCCAGAGCCTGGTATGGGATATGCTGAAGCAAAAGTCCTCTCGCATTCTACTCCAGAGCCTGGTATGGGATATGCTGAAGCAAAAGTCCTCTCGCATTCTACTCCAGAGCCTGGTATGGGATATGCTGAAGCAAAAGTCCTCTCGCATTCTACTCCAGAGCCTGGTATGGGATATGCTGAAGCAAAAGTCCTCTCGCATTCTACTCCAGAGCCTGGTATGGGATATGCTGAAGCAAAAGTCCTCTCGCATTCTACTCCAGAGCCTGGTATGGGATATGCTGAAGCAAAAGTCCTCTCGCATTCTACTCCAGAGCCTGGTATGGGATATGCTGAAGCAAAAGTCCTCTCGCATTCTACTCCAGAGCCTGGTATGGGATATGCTGAAGCAAAAGTCCTCTCGCATTCTACTCCAGAGCCTGGTATGGAATATTCTGAAGTGCAAGTCCTCTTGCATGCTACTCCAGAGCCTGGTATGGGATATGCTGAAGCAAAAGTCCTCTCGCATTCTACTCCAGAGCCTGGTATGGGATATGCTGAAGCAAAAGTCCTCTCGCATTCTACTCCAGAGCCTGGTATGGGATATGCTGAAGCAAAAGTCCTCTCGCATTCTACTCCAGAGCCTGGTATGGGATATGCTGAAGCAAAAGTCCTCTCGCATTCTACTCCAGAGCCTGGTATGGGATATGCTGAAGCAAAAGTCCTCTCGCATTCTACTCCAGAGCCTGGTATGGGATATGCTGAAGCAAAAGTCCTCTCGCATTCTACTCCAGAGCCTGGTATGGGATATGCTGAAGCAAAAGTCCTCTCGCATTCTACTCCAGAGCCTGGGATGGGATATTTTGCACTTCGTATGGTTGGAAGCATTATACTACAGCTAACCATGCATCCCAGAGTGTCTTGTACTGCCACTGTAGTCCTTACTCCTGCTGTCCAGAACTGCTGGGCTACCCCAAGTAAATGGCGCAGGTGTTCAAACTATTCAGGGATTGGCTGCTTGGTTACTTTGTGGTACAAATAACAAGTATGTAATGGCATGCACTGTTTACCACCAGTACTGCACAATGCACCCTCAAGGTGTCCTGCAACTGTGTATATCAGTACTGTTATTGATCTTTAACGAAATACGCAGTGAGATAAGTTTTACTAGACATTTAGTTGTATCAAAAACGGTACACGTGCGTTCCTCCATTTTTAACAGCACTCCCACTTTCTATTTCATTGTTACCAATATAAAAACTTTACAGAAGCACAGAAAACAAACTATTTTACTACCAATAACATCTCCCCTCAATAAAATATTTTTTATGATGCAAACAATCCTTTCCTGAGTTTACTGAACAGTATTCCAGCAAGGGGCTTAGTAAATATATCTTCTTGGTTACTGGTATTTACATATTCTAACCTGAGAACATTTTTCAACAATTACTCTCTTTAACTAAAGACTTCTTAATTTGTAGATGTTTGTTCCTAGAGTTGTCAATGACCATGTGGGCCAGTTAATAGTAGACTGGTTGTCCTGAAACAAAATAATGGGACCCGTGACTATTTTAAGATCATCTAATAAGCATTTCAACCAACATGCCTCACTGGTGTCTTGGCTCAAGGCAACAAACTCTGCTTCTGTTGATGATAGGGCAACTGATTGTTGCTTTTTAGTGAACCAGATAACAGAACAACCAAAAACCTTGAAGCAGCAACCTGTTGTGGATTTACAGCCATCGCTACCACCCCAGTCATTATCCACATAGCCCACCACATTATCATTTCCATTCCTATAGTAAGTAAAGCACATATCTAATGTACCCTTGATATATCTTAGGAGATTTAGCAACAGCTTGTATAGTAGGGTACTTGCACAACTTTGGTATCTACCTAAGATAGTAACTGCAGCACATAAACCATGCATTGACCCCATTACAGCATACATCAAAGATCCAATTAATTTTCTTCACTTTGACTCAATTTCTTTACTTTCTGGACGTTCTTTCTTTAACAGTTCAAACTTGAAATTTTTATCAATGGGTAACGACAAGGGTTTGCAGTCCAACACACCATACGACTCAAGCAGGTTTGGCAAATATTCCTTTTAACTTATGGTGGTACAGCTATCGGTTAAACCCTGCTGCACATCAATACCAAGAAACTTTTTGACAGAACCCATTTCTTTCATTTTGAAAGCATTACACAGCACTTCTCTTAGGTTAAGTACCTCCTTTTCACAATTCCCAAAGTTCAATATATGTCATTTACATACACTAACAAGAATGTCTTGTTGTTGTCTTTACAATTGTGATACACACAAGCATCGTTGTTAGAACGACAAAAACCTAAGGATTTCAGTGCCCTTTTAAGACCATAAATTGACTTATTAAATTTACAAACAGGATACTCTGAATTTACGCCCTCACGTAATTTCAAATAAAGTTCCTCGTCAATTTCACTGTTCAGGAATGCACTACACACATTTATTTGTTGCACAGGTAAATTTAATTTAGTGGCTACAGTCATAAAAACTCTCAAAGTTTTAAGTTTAGCCACAGGAGCATACAAGTCATAGATGTCATCACAGTCTTGCTCAAAGCCCTTTGCCACAAGTCTAGCCTTGTATTTAGTTTCACCAGTTTAAGTCCTTTTCTTCTTGAACACCCACTTTGAACTAACTACTTATTTTCCTTCCAGAACTTGTGGTTCAACTGTCCAAGAATTTTTTTCACTTAACTGCTGAAGCTCAGACTCTATTGCATCCTTCAGGTGTTGTCCGTCACACATATTCATTGCCTGTTCGTAATCCTTGGGTTCCTGCTCAGTAGTTGTGAGCCCCAAGTCATACACAGAACACCACGCTGGTTTTTTTACTCTCCGCCCACTTGCTGTTTTAGGTAATTGATCTTTCGTGGTTCCTTCTCTTGCTATTCCACTTTGTTTATCCTTTCCTTGATCTTCCTCAGTCACTTCTTCTTCAAATCCTCTTAAGGGTGTAGACCACCCTTCACTTTGCATTTCCTCAGTTTCCTCATTGATATGGGGATTTTCTTGTATTTCTCTGTCTGCTGGGGTCAGGTCTAAACCAATAGCTTCAATCCTTTTCTCTTCAGTTTCTATAATTTCTTTATGTTCTTTCAGTTTCATAAACACCACATCTCTTCTAATATCAACTTTCTTCCTACCTTCAAAGTAGATTCTGTATCCTTTCGAATCTTCATATCGATCAAATACACCTTTTTCTCCTTTTGAATCCCACTTCAGTCTTTTTTCTTAAGGTATATGGAAAAACCCTTCTGTTACAAACACAAGTGTCAGGTTATTTGAGTCTTAAGTTTTTCTTTTCCCAAACTTGGTATGGTGTCTTATTATTTTCTCGACTCTTTTAAGTTTTATTTAAAACATACACAGCTGTATTTATCGCTTCTGTCCACAACTCCTTGCCAAGTCCTTTTCCACTGGACATGGACCTTGCAGTCTCCGCTAAGGTGTGAATGTCCCGTTCTGCTTTCCCATTTTGCTCTGGTGTGTAGGGTGCTGTTGCTTGATGGTGAATCCCATGACTCTCAAGCAACGCTTTCACATCCTGATTGACGAATTCTCAACCATTATCACTCCGAAGCACTTTCATGGGCAGACCTATAGCTCGCGCAGAAAATGTTATATAGTGTTTCAATTTCTGAGTTACCTCAGATTTGTTTTTGAGAAAGTACACTTGCTGGTATTTGGAGTAGTCGTCTTTCAGTATCATAAAGTACCTAGATCCACCCACAGACTCCACTTCCATCGGCCCACATAGATGGGCATGCACCAGTTGCAATGGAGCATCAGCGCTTTGTTTACTTTCACTGAATGGCAATCTCTTTACTTTACTCTTTAAACATGCCACACAAGTTTCACTGCTGCCTGAGATTGTGATATTGTTTTAATTTAAAACAGTTCTTACATAGTCCAAATTTTGGTGAGACAGGCTTTCATGCCACTCTCCTAAGGAACATACTACTGCTAAACTGTTGTACTCCATGATACAGTCCAGGATGTGTAGATTACCCTCCTTATTTGGTACAGCACAAACTTCATTTTCTTTATACACACACAGTGACAAGAATCAATATATCGAACAAGTGCCGACGTGAAGTTGAAAGAAACATAAACATGTTAAATATACATACGTTTTTACTACATATAATGCCAATATAACAAACAGAAACCAATTCCAATGGCTCGCAATTCAAAAAACAATAACAGTGACCTGCAGACATATTAACAACATGACCCTTTTCAATAGCACTTTACACTGAAAATAAGTTTAGTTTCAGGTCAGATAACCACAAAATATTATTTAACGTACTTTGCACGTAGTTTTTTCCATTGTAGACTTTAATATTTATTTGTCCTACACCTAACACCTGGAGAACACGTCAGTTAGCGGTATAAAGTTCGTAAACAAGCCATGTTCATAAGTCATATGTTCACTCACGTCACTATCCATAATCCAGGAAATGGATTGTTTAAGATCTTCAACACAGTTTACATTGAGACACTTCCGGATGCGACAAATGCATTTTCATGTTTATTCCTCCATTTGCACTGAAACTTAAATAAAATGTCCACTCTTACCACATTCAAAGCATTTTCGCAGATTTTTATCATCTCTGCACTGATTCACGTGTTCAGGACATCCGCACTTGAAGCACTTTATTACCTCTGTTTTCTTCATGTCTGAGGTTTTTTTCTGTGACCCTGCCACCAAAGTCGTATCTTCGTCCTTGATTTTTGTCCATAACCTCTCTTCCTCTACTAGAAGTCGTGCAACCAGGTCATCAAGATTTTGTTTTCTAGGTTCAACCGATTCCCATGCTGTCATGAAGTGACTATATTTAACTGGCAGTGACATTAATATTTTTGTGACAGTAAACTTTTCAGACACTTCTTCTCCTGCCTGTTTAAGCAAGTGACACACATTTCCTGAATTTTTGACAAGTAGGTAGACATGTCAGAACCCTCCTCATATCTGAACTGGAAGAATCGCTGCTAGAGTAAGTGTACGCTAGTACTTGACTGCTGCTCATACACACTAAGCAGCTTCTTCCACATCTCAGTTGCAGTGGTGCAGGTCAGGATGTGCATCATTGCAGCCTCACTCAGACATGTAACAATGAGACTTTTATGATTTTGCATCATTTTTTTACCAGTCACCTTGATTTGTTTCTGGTTTAATTTCAGTTCCATCCACAATGGAAAATAGATTCATCCTTCGTAGCAACACCGATACCTGGAACTTTCACAACTTCCAGGCCTCTGCCCCTCTAACTTAATTGCTTCCACGGTACTTAGCCCTAGTTGCTTCATATTTCCCTGGAGTCAACAAACCCCGCCGATAAAAGTCGTTGATGACAAAAGCGTCTGAAACATTACTACAACCGGTACTGCTACACCACAGATGCCTCCCACTTCGCCGTTAACCTCTTGATATTACCACTGTTACCGAACAATGTAAAAACATTATCACCACTGCAACGTTCACTTGCGACACTGTTATAAGCTTACTGGTCCCATAACCTGTTATTGGTCTTGAACGAAATACGCAGTGGGATGAGTTTTACCAGACATTTATTTACATCAAAAAAGTTACACCCACCTTCCTCCATTTTTAACACCACTCTCACTTTCTATTTCATTGTTACCAACCAATACAACAACCGTACAGAAGCACAGAAAACAGACTATTATTGCAAATAACAAGTACCTTAGAAGAAAAATATGCCGGTCGTGACCAAGTGCCTTTAATGTGTACTGGCCCTATCCAGACCAGTTGACAGACTGCTATCCCTATGTCCAACAGTAAAAGTGATCTTGATGCAAAGGAATTCATAAACTACACAATATTTCAGCAGAATTACTAGTCATGATAGATGTCAGACCAGTTGCTCATGCAATCACTGCTGTCAAACTATCTCTAGACTTGTCCTTCCGCTCTGTCTTGAATGATACACAGTGGAATGATACGAAGGGGAGGAGGGCGACAAATACTCATGCCAACTGGCAGGACTAGTGCCTGGAGACATCTCAAATTATGTGTGAAGGTGTCATGCACACACTCTGTACAGTGTGCACCTCCCAGCTCAGACAGCTGTAATTTCTAGTTGTTGTTGTTTTGCCTTTGAGGATTGGGCAAGGGAAGAGTGGCCATCATCTGGCAAGAGACGACCATGCAACAGTTTGATGCAGTAGGATGTTGTTGAAAGAAACATTCGTACTTTCTTTTCCAATGGAGTAAGGCTATCGCACAACAGGAATTTAATAAAACTGAAATGTTTGGATTTGGTTATAACAGTACTGAAGTTCATTTATTTTTAATCTATGAACATTTATCAAACCAGAGAATTTGAAAACTAAATACCTAGTGATATCAGTCATCTGTGATTACATATAGTGCAAAATTATCATGTTGAATTTGGCTGTAAATATTCCTGAAATACATCTTTTTAATAGAGTTTTACATACTGCAGCAAACGTTTTATATCTTAATAGGTGAGACATTGTGTATTTAGCACGAGGAAACTGGGAAACCTTTTTTAATGGCATTACCTCATGTGGTAAAATTCACATTTCTTACTCTTTCTTACAGCACATTAGTACTGATTTTCTGGAAATTTCTTCACTGTTTTACAGCAAAAGCTAATGTTAACAGCTGATGCAGTTTCAAGCAAGTGTTAGTCTTGCAAAGTTCACTATTAAAAGTGGTTTCCTTCCTCTCTGTCTACTAAGTATTTGGTTGAGATGTACAAGTTGCATTAAGTGAATAATATTTTTTTGTAATTTCTACAAATAATTTTATTTATTTGTTTCTACAGGCCATAAAAGAGGAGGATAAGCGCAAAGGCATCATTGGGACACTTGGTCAGCCACTGCCGACCCACGAGCGGCTAACGCTGTACCTCCGTCAGCCTGCTCCAGCCTCGGAGCCTCGCAACGAACCAGCCGAGTTGGCCCAGTCCAGGCAGCAGCGGCCTCGCAGCATGGAGTTGTCCGATGGCAGCCAGCCCAGCAGTCCGCTCCTTTCCCGTACACAGCTATTGCACAAGTACCGCCACTCCATGGACGTAGGTGGCGATTTGCTCAAGTCTCTGGTTGGTGACAAGGCAACTGAGGAGGATCAGTCCCTTCCCCCCTCTGTACCTCGCCGGCTGCGCAGGAACCGTGAGGAGCCAGCCAGTATCAGCGACAAGGTGGAGATTGACTCGGATAACATAGAGACACCACCAGCAACACGCAGGAACTATGGGGAGGAGTCTTCGCGTACCAGGACCAGTGTTGTGGATCCTGCCCTCAGAAAACTTGAAGATAAAAGTATGATAGAAAAGCCATCATACAGACATAGAGATGAGGAGGAGATCTTGGGTGATGGTCAGTTTGATAGGTTCTCATCTGCGAGGAGAACCAGACGGTACAAAAAGAACCAAGACAACTCTGATAAGGATTCTCATGGAGAGGAGTCATCACCGGCTCGACGAACTGAAGTTGTGTCACCAGAGTTAGTGTCTGAGAAGCAAGTGGTACGTCCAGCAACAACTCTGCGTGCTCAGTCACGTCCTGTTACCGAAGACAAAGAGTCACGCTTAAGGAAGTGGCAGGACCGCTTGAAGTACCGAGGTGCTAATACGGATGATAGGGACAGTGTGACGGAAGAAGCAGTGGCACACATAGCGAGTGCAGGGGAAGAACTACAGAACTTGGGGAAACTGGCATCGCGGTTGAGAGATAGGGAGAGGGTGCGCAGCATGATTGACCCTCGGCAAGTGGAAGAAGCCAAGCAGCTAGAGAGGAATAGGAGTTTTGCTCGTCGGTCAGGAAACAAATCCATTCAGGAGACCCCAACCACCACCATCACTGTGAGTGAAGAAAAGCCACTTGGTAGTTCTCGTCTCAAGAGCGAGTTCATTCCTGAAATCAGAATCCAAAGCTCTACTCCTGGACAGGGTAAACTCAATCGTAGTGAACATGAACTGAACGACGAAGGTTTTGAGGAGACCCAGAGCCTTGTATCAGAAACCCCTAGCCAAGGTACATCTTCAGGTGATGTTACAGACTCTGCACGCAGGAGGGCTGAAAGGTTAAAGCGTGCAGACAGCAGTGGAAGTGGAGATACGAGTAGTGGTACAGTGCCTATAACACAGATATCTACGTTGAAGCCAAGTAGTGTGCAAGACAGTAAGACAGCGCCTGCTCGCAGGAGCATACCAGAGAGGTCCAACTCTATGAGGTCTGCAGGCAGGAGTTCCCTCTTACACCGTTCGGCCAGCCTAAGGAAGACAGATTCCCAAACAAGTGTCAGCAGTCGGGCCAGCAGTGCTGCAACATCAGTTCCAAAGAGGAGACTTGGGACTGGTGTGGAGAGGTCCAATTCCAGAACCAGTTTACGCAGCTCTCGCAGTTCTCTCAATAGTTCTACATCTGTAAGTACCGTGAAGAATGCTCCTCCTCCATCCTCAGGACGCCCTAGTTCAGGGGGTCTCAAGACTAGCAGTCGGCTCACTGGATACACATCAGCAATCAAGTCCCTCACGTCGAATCTCGCCAAGGAGCAGACAGATTCTCGGCCGGGGAAATTTGGGTATCAGAGGACGGCAAGTAAGAAGCCACTAGTTCCGGTGCAGCTAAAATCATCAAACAGCCAGAAGTCAGTCCCAGCCAGTCGTAGCTCAAGCAGTGGTAGCAGCATCGGGCCAACTGTGCGCAGGCCACGTGTTGCCACTGGTGTCAGTACCAGCTTCAAGGAGAATGCAGTGAGCTCGACAGCAGTGCCAGCCAGCCGTAGCTCCAGCAGTGGCAGTAGCATCGGCCCTGTGGTGACCCGCCCAAGGCAAGATGCCAAGGAAAACATGACGAGTCGTCAGTCGCAGCGTGGCATCAGCTTCATGCGACCCACTGCTGCCAGTGCAGCCAAGGACAGCAAGGATGAGCCAGCGACCACACGGGTGCGCTCTTCCAATAGGCTAGTCAAGTAATCGCTGAAGCTGACTGGCATCTACCAGATACTGGCAGATAATTTTACTATTGAGGTTATGTCTGATATTTGACTCCTCATGTACAACACAAACATTTGTTCATAACCTCATTTTATTTTTTCAGTTGATGGTTTAGCTGTACATTTTAAGTGAATGTATGGTATGAACTAGAGACTTTTTTATTAACTGTACACAAAATCAAATTGAATCATGCTCTTATACGAGCTATCACAAAATATGATTTCATCAGTGGTGCTTACAGTTTTACTATAGTATCTACTTAAAGGTACTGGCTGTGTGTCAGTATTAGTGTAAAATATGTGTAATGTTACAACACGTTGGAGTTATGCATGTTTGGAATGACATTTACATAAAGTAAATTAATGAATAAGAAATAATCTTTTAGTACAAAAATTTTTTTTTTAAATGTTAATGGATAGTATAAATATTTTGCATCTTTTACTTAGGTGTTGGTCAATGGTTTTAAAATTCTGAATTTTTGTTTTGTTTAAAGTACTGTTAGCTGTTCATTTTACAGGCACCTTTTTCCTTAAAATACAGTTATTTTGATATGTCATTTTAATTTAAAAAGTAGCATTTATATAGTCGTAAATATGTCTAATAAGTAGGTAACAAAGTTACCATCGTACAAGAACAAATAGTGCATTAATATTGCATAAAATATTATGTTATGTTGGAAATAGTGAGTTTTCATCGCACATCTTCACTGTTTACTATTAAAACTCAGTGTTTGTAAGTTATACTAGTATTGAAACATCCTATCATTCTCAGATTATTAGAAATCAGACTGTAATTATGTACTTATGATCTTTGTCGTAATTTTGTAAAAAATTTATTTTTTAACAAACAATTATTTTTTTATTATAACAATTTTTATTTGTTTTTGTGTATTTGAGAATGTACTATTTTTTAAATATTTGTTTATATAATTATAAAATAAGTTAACAAGACTAAAATGTAATGCAGGTATTACTTAAAACTTTTCTTCATGCTGGACAAAAATATTTATGAAGATATGGCATTAAATATTGGAAGACTTGCCAAGATATATACTTTTATTGTTTGGATATAACAGTATCATCTAGTCATCTTCAACTTGGAGAATAAATTTTGGTCATTATAGGTCTTTTAATGCATGTAGCTTTTACTAGTTTGCTGCTATGACAACGCATCTAATTTCGTGGTCGACGTGGGATCACAAACACATGATATGAACATCACTTCTAATTATTTACATTTAATTAGTTTTGTTTTCATCATAGAATAGGCTTTCCTTTTTTTTATTGTCAAAGAAACTTGGCAAGTTTTCTCAAATCAAATATACATTTGTATAGATGCTAACAATACGTAACTGTTAAGTGCATATTGTGAATGCAGGGCCGAGAACATCTACAGGAAGTGAAATATTCTGCTTCCTAACGCAAGTTTGCAAAAGAAGAAACATTTCAACAGAATAGTATGAGTTGCAGAAGATCGGAGGAATTATGATTGTCAGCAAATAAGCAGAAGACGTTTTTGCACGTAGCTATATGTCTTCTTGTTCTGTTATGAGATTGAAAAAAATTTTAAATACTGTGCTTTTAACATTACCAGATATCAAGCTAATGGGTGTGTTGCAGATGTCAGCAAAAAATTTACATTCACTCCTACTTCAGCTGTGTCTTAAATTTCTCAAAAATTTCCAGGTCATGTGCTGTTTTTTATAGAGCCAAATTATAGTATATTAATTTTTTTCCATAAATTTATTTTAATTAATAACAGTATTTATTCTTATGCAAGATATAGGTAGCTTGCAAACAGTCAGGATGGCCACTCTTCTGGAAAATGGAAAACCTGGAAAAGCCAGGGGATTCTATTGGCCAGAGAAAAATCAGGGAAAAGTCAGGGAATTTTGTAAAATTTATAACAAGTAAGGGAAAATTTTTAAGAATATCATTAAAGTGTAAAGTTTGTATTTTAAATTACTGAAATTTTTTTTCTGTAGAGACCCGTTGAAAATGTTTCCAACTACTTTCAGCTGTTACGTTAATATGTATCATTAATGGATATGAATATATTATCTTTATAGTTCACTTCTTTAGGAAGTTGTTAATGTTCACCTTTGTATTTTCATAGGGAGTTTAACAACATAGTCACAGGCTAAATTTATTTTTGAAACCAACATTTGTTGATGAGTTTATATTAAATTCATATATCCAAACATGTATTACCAAATATCTACAATATTTGTTCAGGTTCATCAGCATAATTCAATGTAAAAGTAATATTTTTATGCAGTTTTTCTTAGATAACACTGTACCTGTAATAGTAAATTAATTTTAAACAAAGAAAAAATGTTTAATGTTTTGCTATGTATTTAGGATAAAACTGTATAGCCAACTCTTCTACATCATATCCATTGTTAAATATAACATCTTTGTACATGAGATACTAGGTTCAGGGGTTTTGTTTGCCAAACAGCATTACAATTTTATTTTTTGAAATTTGGGTTTGTGATGATAGAATTAAATTATTATTATTATTATAGCTGCTGCACAAAGGCAATGCTATTAAGGCTCTCATTGCATTATACAATTTGAACAATAAATTATGTCATAAGCACATTTAAGCCATAATGAGCAGTCAGGAAAAAATGAAAACTTTGTCTGGAAACCCTGAAAAAGTCAGGGAATTTTGAAACAGAAATTGAGTGGCCACCCTGACAGTCTAACGAGTCCATGTGAATGTTTAATATATCTGATTGTACTCATTCAAAACATGGCTCCAGGGTGAACGTTTCAATAGTTCTTGGACCCTATTACAATGTGTAACTTCAACATAAGTAAAGGTGATAAGGACGCCGCTAGGCAAGCAACAATATATAATAGGACAGAAGTACAAGTACTCACGGTCTACTACTTGTCAACAGGCACAAAGAATGATGACACATTTTTCACCACTTGGTTGTGCGGTCATGTTGTTTCGCTGACTAGGCCAGTTTCATCAGGTGGCGAGTTGTAGGGCACTGCGATATGGTGGAAGGATGCTGTTGGTAGAGAACCTAGCAACAAAGTGGCATACCAGGGTGTGGCGGGAAAATTGAAATGTTACCGGTATATATGTTGAGTATGGTTTTGAAGCTGTGATTATCTTGTATTAATGCCCACAGGTTGCCTGGATTTTATCATAAATTGGTGGGCTGATTTGCAGCGTCTTGTTTCTGAGCTATTTCTTGAAGGTGGTAGTACTCTCACAACTCTGGTACTGTAGCAGGAATACAAATCTTTGCTGTGTGATGCTGCATGTGCTGCAACTGGTTTGTCCTGTAGGTTACTGATGTGACCAGCTACGGCTTGTTTGGTGTCTTGCTCTGTGGCCGTTCATTCTCTGCCTGAGTGTGTTGGTGGTGAGGTCGATGTATTCTGCATTACAGTGTTGGCATTTTAGCTGAATAATCAAATTTTCTGTGGCTTAGTTAACTCTCTGTGAATGCATTTTTAAAATGATAGGTGAATTAAGAGTTATTCAGAGCTGTCTTTTTGTGGCATTTGGTAAGGCATCTCTGTATAAATTTCTTTCTGACAGCATATGTATTTGGCACTACTGTTGCCTTAGTTTTAAAATCCTCAATGTGTTTACAATTTTTTTTTTTTTAGTTACAGAATTATATCTACTTACATTTTACATTAAATCAGTGAATTATCAGTTACACGCTGTATTTTTTTCCTATTACAAATTTGAATGACACTTTTAAAACTATTTCTCATGTTTTGAGGACTTAGTTAATTTTGAGCACCATGAGATTGCTTAGTACTTATTTTTGACGCACTTAATTCATGTACTTTTAAGGCACCACATTTTTTTGTGGAAATATAATAAAATTGTAATTTTTCTTCTTTTGAGCCTATATATATGTACACACACAAGCACGCGTGCGTGCGCACAGATATATTTATATATACACACACACACACACACACAGGATGAGTCACAGCACGCATATCACCTCTTTTTCTCGGAAACAACACAACACCGGGGGTTCGGTTCGCGAAAAAATTGTGATAACTATACCCTATGAATCATCAATTGGATGAATCATCATTTGGTAGTATTTCCGTTTCCATTCCCCCAAAAATACCTGAGGTAGGGGTACGAGGGGTGAGCTTTTAAATTGCAATTGGGAACAGGAGTCATATATGGTATCCTTGGATAGATCATCGAAAAGGAACAACATATACTAAGACAGTTGTTTTCTGACGTGCATAGTTTACACTCAATGAAATAAATCATGTAAGCATATGGTTTGTTTACGCATGTCACAATTATATGGAATATTGCCTCATAAATATAAATGTACTGTATCTTTCTTTATATAAAAATAGCAAAAGGTACACAATAAAAACCCCTTATTGTATTGCCTTTTCGTTATTTTGAATTAGACGTACAAGCCCGTAAAACCCATAAATGGTAGTGCAACACTACGAACCCCTCTTTGCTGAATACTTACTGTCATAAATAGGGAAAGACTGTAAATCAGTCAGTAAGCTAAGTGAGCACTTGAGGCAACAGGGCACTTATTGATTACACTTTCTCTACTGCTGTAAGAGTGTAATCAATTTCAGTTTTATTTACATGTCTGCCTTGTCCATTGCATTCAGGTGTGTATACAAATTACAATAACTTATTATGGATCACATAAGTAATCAAAAAGTAAATGTCTGTTGTCCACAGTTTGTAAGATGAACTGCTTATGAACTGATAGTGTAGCCAAATACACTAGTAGTTACAGCACTGCTTTCTATGTGCCAAGCCAAGTATGTAGAAGGCCAAATTTTCAAAGCTGCATCGTAGCTTTATTTCTCTGAATCTACAGTGTTCGTAACATTTATTTATTTTCATTGCGTGTCTCATTGCTGCAACAGGTATTTCTAAACAAGAGGTGATTCTAAAAAGCCCACATCACCATTTCAAAACAAGATGTAACATTTGTGCATATAAATAAAAATTGACATTGGAATTTTTTTGATCGTTGGAGGTACCTACTCAGTACAAGGTAAATCATTTCAAACTATGCAAGAGTGCAATAATATCAAATCTGTTTCATTACTGCACAAAATAATTCTTAATCATAACTCAGGAAAACTCGGAGAAATTTATTTTTTTCTCTCTTGTTGTACAAAGATATGTGGACGATTAAAAATTGTTCAGCTGGAATGAAATTTCCACGTACAGAGCTTTAATTTTGCGAACTGGAAAACTGTGCTGTTGGTGTATGACATAGGACTGTTTAACGACATTACTGCTACTAAATCAATACATTTCTGCATTACAGAAATAACATTTACAAAATCAAAACCAGGGTTTTGATGGTAAATACCGTCATTAAAAACTCTTACATGAAAATATTACATGATGGTAATGTAGATGATTCCACAGTCACCTAATTACCATATGCACACACATACACCATAGTCTAATCACGTTAAGTTGACAGCTCATAGCTATTTCCTTGAGCATCTCTTCTGGGAGAGACGGAAACCCTTTCCGACTAATCAGCGTAAATATTTTTAGATGACAGGAGAATACATGCACTCTCTTCAATCTAATACTTTTGAAAATCTAGAGTTTGAGCAAGTTTCCTTAAATAAGCATTTCCAAGTTTTAGCTGCCAGTAAACTACATTAACTGATGCTTTTAAGCAACACTACTACTGTATCTAGGACCATATGCATACAGTACCTAGTTTATTTGCATTTGAGTCGGAGTATGCACTCTCACTTAAATAAGTACTATCTTTTTGGACATTAGGGTACCTACACCTGAGAAGTGAATAAATGTTTTGCTACAAAATCGGTGATTCCTTAAATTTATTTTTTTGTAGTCTAGACTATTCTAATGAATGTTTTTACCTGTCAGTCTTAAGAGAATTTGGCCCATATTCCTTTGCAGCTATAATGTTCACTGGGAATATCAGAATACTGTATCAAAATTTGGTGCATCAGCACTGCTAATAGTCTTGTCGGTTAAAATTATATACATCTACAGATTTTTATCCATGTTTGGCTGGGACCAGAAAAAGTCATTGTTAAAGTGAAAGAATCACTAACGAAACTGAAAAACCTAAAACCAAGAGATTACTGGTTGCTTTTATTTTAATTTACTGTTTTTAATTTAACTTCTTGAATTAAATTTCACATCAGCCATGAAATAGATTTCAGTGGTGCTGCTTGATCAGTATATGCATAAAATTATTGTAGGTTCTGCAGAGTTATCTTCACTTCAACATTTTCCTTGCCTACATCAGTTTGACAGAATAGGGATGTAGTTGAAAGTGAATGAAATTATAAACTGAGGAACTGGGCATCTTCCAAGCAAAATACAGTATAACTTGAGTAATTTTAAACTTAAAAGATTACAAAAAAAATTTAAACTATCCATAAATTTGAATTAGAAAAATTTTATAAATGGTTTAAAATAATAATTTCTTGCATAATTTCAGTAAAACACAATACCCTTACACCCCCTATGTCATTTTATCACAATTTTTGCCGCAGTATTTACAGCATATCTTTAAGAGTTCCGCATTCTTCCCTTCTTCTTCTTCTTCTTCTGAAGATCCATTGTCACAATATGTACATTTCAAGGTATATTATCAAAAAAACTAGACATTTTAAATTGGTGTTTGGAGTTAATACCCTAGGTTGCAGTGAAGGTTTTGCTGTCCATCAACAAACCGTCTTATTTCTTTTGCTTGTTCCATGGCCTGTACATATGATGAGATCGGCTTCTCTGGAAGTAAGTTCTGACTGCTCCCCTTCTTCGTCTGAAGATGCACTGTCATTTCTCTTGCTCACATCCACTAACATTTCTGCATATGTCAGTTCACTACATATCACTAGAGTCTCATCAGTGTTCAAATAATCCAAATAGGGAACACCTGCACCATGCCCAACATCTTTCCAGTTGACCACAGCAGGTACACTTTCCTCAGTAGCTTCATTCTGCTCGTCAATCTTTGCTTGTCATCCACACTTTTTTGTTCGATCTATATGCAAGTGTTTCAATGTTTTTTAAACACCATGGCTTTGCTGATGTCCCAAACATTAGCAGTGGCAATTTTTCTGAAACATCCATATTTGTCCCAACTAAAAGCTCATTCGTCGTTCCTTTCTGTCTCATCAACATTCCAAATGTATTCTCCACTTCTGTCTGCAATTATTTGTAACAAACCCAGGTTTACAGCTGGGACATCCACAGATCCACATTCCCCATAANGGAACACCTGTACCATGCCCAACATCTTTCCAGTTGACCACAGCAGGTGCACTTTCCTCAGTAGCTTCATTCTGCTCGTCAATCTTTGCTTGTCATCCACACTTTTTTGTTCGATCTATATGCAACTGGTTGTGTTTCAATGTTTTTTAAACACCATGGCTTTGCTGATGTCCCAAACATTAGCAGTGGCAATTTTTCTGAAACATCCACATTTGTCCCAACTAAAAGCTCATTCGTCGTTCCGTTCTGTCTCATCAACATTCCAAATGTATTTTCCACTTCTGTCTGCAATTATTTGTAACAAACCCAGGTTTACAGCTGGGACATCCACAGATCCACATTCCCCATANTTCCACTTCTGTCTGCAATTATTTGTAACAAACCCAGGTTTACAGCTGGGACATCCACAGATCCACATTCCCCATAAGCAGATTTGAAAGAAATTATGTTCCTTTCCTTAAATCCCTCTAGCCAACCAGTGCTGGCCTTAAAATTGTCCTATCTTAAGCTTGATGAAAATTCCTCGGTTTTAGCTCTGACAAGAGTTCTGCTTAACAGAATATGATTATCTCCTTGTCTTTATTTTTTAAGTTCGTGGACAGTGTATTCTGCATAATTTCAAAGTCTTTGCTATGTCCAACTTCTTTTTTAATCATTTTTCCACTTCTTGAACACCAGTCACCTTTTCAGTAAATGTCACGGTTTTTTACTGTACACATTTTGGTTTTGACAATGACATTGTAAAAACCACAATAACTATATACTTCACTATTGTACAGATAACATAAAAGTGTTCCGATATAACTAGTCCTGTCACAAAATTAAAAACTGGCTACTGTACACACACTTTAGAAAAAATTAGACTGAGAAAGCATGCTCTCTCCATGAACACAGGCTTAAGGGAAAATGACAGGTGGGCAGTAGGCACGGCTCACAATAAAGCAGACACTGCAACTACACACACCGTGTCACATTACAGTAAATCAATGCTCTCATAGCTGACTATGACTATTAAATACAATCTTATNCAACTACACACACCGTGTCACATTACAGTAAATCAATGCTCTCATAGCTGACTATGACTATTAAATACAATCTTATTAGTTTTGATGGTCTGCCTATTGTTTGTCTTCGAATTATTATAAATATAGTTTGATTAACATGTGGATTTTTACATTGTTTTGGTATAGATCATTAAAGGGACTAGGAAAAAAAAATTGAATTAAACACAAATTTGAATTATATACATTTAAATTATCCAGGTTCTACTATAACACTGAAGTGAAAACTAACCTCCATCCATACTTTCAATATACATAGGCTGTAGGCAAACAACAGAATGGCTTCTCGTGTGACTGATCACTTCAGCGCTTGTATTGGAGCTGGGTCACTTTCCAGGAAGTGTGTGCTCTCTCTTTCATATTTGCAACCTGTTTTTATGCTTTACGAGGTCCACAAATTTCTTTAATATGTTGTAATTTTTTAAATCTCGGATATGAGNTGCAACCTGTTTTTATGCTTTACGAGGTCCACAAATTTCTTTAATATGTTGTAATTTTTTAAATCTCGGATATGAGCCCATGAAGAGTTTTGTGTGGTTTTTAGGGTGCAGTTACATGTTATTGTTTGCTCTTGTTTTGAAACTTTTCTGTTCAAATACTGTAGGCCTCTGTGACCCAGTTGTCATGCACCCTGAAAAAAACAAATGTAGAATGATTTTTTCCCCCCCTTTTACTTTTTTCTCTTTAGTATCTAAAATTTGTTTCCGCTGCCCCATCAGGGAAGCAACTAATTTTGCAATCAAAAGATACCATGCGGTCTTTGAGCTGCCTGAACATCGTTCTGGCAAGGAGACTATGTGAGCAACGGAGCCTAACCCTGGCATGACTCAAAAATCTCTGAGTATCAGCTTTGGTACCACTGGATCAGAGACCACAACAATCAGCAAGTCTCATCAACTGTGCAATATATGTAAAACAAAAATTCTTACCTTTTTTTTTTGCTTGTAGGTATTTACAGTTTTCTAGAAAAGTTTGCCCTCCTTTTCAAATAAGCACCGTTCCTGTGTACAAACAGACCAAGCTGTTCCTCTGCAACACACCCAATGCGATAACACTGTTTGTTAATTGCACTACAGAAAATTCCCACTGGATTGCAATGTTAAACATTTTGTGTCTGAACATATTTTTGTCCCAAATAATTTAAGGTTTTTATGGACATTCCACGTATTCTTGAAACTTCTTTACTAGCTATCCTGCATCACAAGACACCATGCATGAAATGTTCAATATTTTATTGAAAGGATGGTTGTGCATGTGATTCAGGAGGGAGCAGATGTGAAGCAAAATGAGGTGGGCACAAATGGTGTAAAGCGAACTGAAGATGGAAACGAAACTTTGGGAGGTAGATGTAGGATGTCTATAGACAACTGTTTTATTGTGAAATGCATGCAGAGCATTTTACCAATTGTCTGTAGTCACCATGCCAATAGATTGCAGAATAAATACAATTTTTATACTATTTGTATTCTGTGTGTTATTTCAAGTTGTATTGTATACCTTTTGTCACACCTCACTCCAAAAAACGCTTCTCTTTTAATTTTAAAACATATTTCTTAAGTTACATGTATGCTGGATAAAATTATTATAACAGGATTAATATACAGGATTATCCTGAACTACAGGTACAAACACTGTGAAATGATTCTCTAAGCAAAATGAGATAGAAAACACTCTTCTTCCTACAGTAATTTGTAAGGAAGGTAGGTGCCCTTGAAAAACAATATTTCATATGGTTTTATTTCAAAATAATAAAACCTACTTCAGATGAAAGAACAATTCCTTGAATACCATAGTCTTGACTCAAGCAAGATCTGAAATTTTTGAATGGTTGTTTAGTAATTTTGTCCCCATTCATTGATAAAATAGGGGGCACCATATTATTGTGGTACTGGGGGCCATAGTTGGTGTAGTGACTAAGTGCGCTTGCCTCCCACCAAAGTAAACTGGGCTGAATACCTGGTGGGGCCACTTCTGAATTTTCAATTGTGAGAATCATGCCAGATGATGATGCTGGTTGGCTGGCTTTCACAGGGATCTCCCATTTTCTTCATCCTTGCATTTTGCCACCACTCCATCCACCTCACTTCACCCTCATTGGCTCTCAAGAATTTTGTTGTCAAGATAAGAGCCACCCAAACCTTTCCACTCCACTTTGTAGCAACATCAGTGATCATAGTTAAGTTAAGATATTTTCTGGCACAATCCAAAAGGGGCATAAAATTAACTGTCTTATAAGAGAAAAGCTGCATAAAGAAAACTAGACAAAACTTAATTTCAGTACCAATTTATATCTTAATATTTTATCATCCTGTTTATCTGAATTTGTTTGTAAAAAAAATTGATTTGCATTTAATTACAGTAAATTGCATTGCCCGAACACTGGAAAGTCTTCCCCATCAAATACGTTAGAAAGCTGCAGCAAAAATAGTACCAACAGTCTGTATGTAGTAAGGCTTGTTTTAAATTCAGCATAAAAATATTTAGTCTGCTTATAGCATTGTGTGGATAATAACCGTCATAAAAGAGAAAAAGACGCAACTACAAGTTGGTGCACGTGAACAGAAATACACATAAGTGGCAGAGCAATATGAGTTTACATGTGGGAGTGTGACTACCTTGTTACACTGGCTGAACCAGTTACCTCAGGCAGTGAGTAATAGCAAACATTGTGTGGCAAGAAACTTAAATGCTGAATATTTATCTTTGTGTGTTAATGTAGGAACTGCGTGAGGTGTGAAAGTACAAAGGAGTTACCTTACTTTCAGACCAGGAACTGCAAAGATTTTGTAATCAAATGGTTAGCTAGTTCCCAGCATCTTAATTCTGTTCCATTGTTTTAGAGTCCCCATGCAGCAGGAGTCACATTCTTTGCTGTGGTATGCTGTGTGTACTGCTGTTGGTTTTCCCAGTAATATATCAAAACTGGAAAACCAGTGGCAAAGCAAGACACTGTTAGTAGGGGAAGCTACAGATCCTGTATACCCCTCTCTATCCCCCCCACAAACATTACAAAAAAATCTTCCTTTAGTAAACAATGATGTACAAGAGATGCGGAAGCAGTGATTTTACCATGCAAAGTTTTTCAAGACATTGGGCATGTGCTTCGTTTTTCAAGACATTGGGCATGTGCTTTAATCAGTCTGTTTATTTCGTGCATGTCATGAGGTTTAGAATACACATGGTGACTTCTTGTGGGCCCCACCTACAACAATAGATTTTAGTTTGTAAAAATATTTTCAGAAAAAANGAATACACATGGTGACTTCTTGTGGGCCACACCTACAACAATAGATTTTAGTTTGTAAAAATATTTTCAGAAAAAAAGCTTTTGTTGAGTTGAGTCGAGAGATTTGGGCTGCTCTCAACAATGCGGTTTTGAGAGCTGATGAGGGTGAAATGAGATGAGAATGGAGCAGCACTGGAGTGCAAGGGCAGGTGAAACTGGAGATCCCGGAGAAAACCCGCAGATCAGTGGCATCGTCCGACACGATTCCCACTTGCAAAAATTTACGAGTGACCCGGTTGGGGATCGATACCTTGGCGAGAAATGAGCAGTCTAACCGCTAAGCCACTGCAGCCTCCGTATGCTTTCGTGGCCTCAACAAACTCCTGCAGAGAGTTATAACCAAGAGTAGTGACCTCGTCGCCCTTTTGTTGCTGCCAGTCGGCTCACATTCCAGAGCAGTGTCTCGGGAGAGGGCAAGTTGAACTAAAGGTGTGGGAAATTTGGAAGTGTACCACTAAACATACCAGTGAAAAATCTGTTTCGGAGTGACTCGCTTGCGGTGAAATGACTTCAAGGTGTTCATTAAGGAAAGAGGAAACTTTTAATCTGTGCACGAACACCAGCTCATGATTGTTACCTGCCGTTATGTCATAAATATATACAGTTTGCTGTGTTTTCACAAGACACCAGCATGAATAAGTGAAACTGGCATTAAAAATATAAACGTGGAGTAATAACAGACAAAGTTTACTTCCTAGGGGCCATAATCTCTCTTCTTGTAAGGTCATTAAAATAGTAAGTAAAATAATAGTCTTGCTTTGCTAGCATACTTTGTAATTTTTTGTTCATTTTTATAACCAACCGATGTCTGTAGTAAACCAACTTTAGTAACGGCAGTAGAACAGCAAGTTGTTAGAATTACATTTTGATATTAATTCAGTACATTTAATAACATACAACGATACTTACAAACAAACTTGCAAACCAATACTAAAAATGAAATGGTGGCTTAACTATTTTGCCTGTGCTAACATGAGTTTCTTGAACAATGTGTTAATAATACATCCCCTGTAACTTAGTGTAAGAATGATCAGGTACAAGAGGTCAAGGGTACACTTTGTGAACGTTATTATTTAGTGAGTAGCATTGCCTTTGCTTCTGTGTTAAACATGTTATAACATTTTCTTTTTTTATAACTTAAAAATAAGTATTAAACAAAAAAATTATTTCTTCATACTTAGTACTCACTAGAATTATGACATTATTAATTTTAAATTTGGAGGAAGAATCTGCAAAGGGTATAAATAAAAACCCAGTAGGGCTTTTAACAGTGTTCAGGTAACCACGAAACAGATATGATTCTTTTGAAATAGTCTGTTGCAGTACACTGACCAATGAGTGGTAAGATTTTTCAAATCCAATATCTGCAGCTTCCCCTTCAACACACTCCTGTATCCACCCACGGATTTTCTCCTACCTGTGTGTGCATTCAGACAAGCAGTTGTGGAAGTCATGCTCAAAACTAAATACATGCTCATTTCTTAGTCTGAGCAGTGGATGACTCTTGGGGGCTGTGCATTTTGCCACCAAATGGTAGCTCAATTATCAGTGATCCACATGATGAGCTTTGCAAGTTTATANAAATGTTTTTAGTGTGTAGCATTGCAGATTTTCGAGATAATGTTTACTGTTAGTCGTAGATATTTTCATTATGTATTGACGCATGACGCGTCTAGCCAGAGAACAGAGCGACGATTTCACAACCTGCCATAACGTGCGTCAAATGCTCATACCGAAGTCACCCGAATATTTCCTTCCAATGATGCACGCCGAAGTTTTGACGTAAATCGGGTCGCCAATGACGTAGGGAATTCCTCTAAGGGACGGGATATAGTCCAGCAGGGAGGTGGAGAGATCAGTCAATACCGAGGACTCAAGAGACGCGGGGTCAGCGCCAGGGGTGCGACCCAGTTGGACGGCCGGGACGTAAGCACCGGAGAGAGACCCCAACACGACTTCCCGGGACGCGAAGCAGAGACGAAACCAGCACACAGTGGCAGCTCAGTTAAGTAACCGCGCCTCCAAATCCAACCACTTTTCCCCGATGTTTATGAACTAAAGCTCTGACCTGTAGGCCTCCGACGGGTAAGGGAAGGGGGATGAGAAGCGGAACCCAAGAGTGCAGTGTACCATACCAATATAATGAGTGACGTAATGACGCAATAAAATAACTGTTTAGCTAACCGAATCAAAAGTAGAAGTGTTTATTAGCCGCATGACTTCACCCCTGGTTCGCTTATGCAATAAGGTTGACCAAGCGATCTAGCGCTCCATCATCCTGTAGATCACATACAGAGTGGAGAGCAGACTGTGACATGCCAATGTTTTTGGAAATATGTTGCTCAATCTCAACGTGAAGCATCGCTAGAGTTCATGTGGTTCTAGTATGGAAGTTGTTTTCCCAGCAGCATCTCTTCTACAACCTGGCACAATACGCAGGCATATGTCGCACAGGTAGGAGGCATGTGTCGCACGTTAAAATAAAGTTAAAATTTCTTTTTTTTTAAATATCACCGATATTTACTCTATCGTCCATTAAGGAATAAAAACAATGTTGAAAAAATTTTTTAAGCTCTGCTAAAATGGAAAAAAACCACTTTTAACTACAGTAAATCTGTACATTGCTTATAGATCACTTTTTACAGTACTTGATGCTGCAGGTGGAACTGCTTCCACAGTCTAGGAAATTCGCCCCATCTACCCACTTGGTTCATTTTGTTGTCCGTTGAGTGAGACACTCGTCTCTTGGAGACCACCGTTTAAATAAGTCAATAAAAGTTATGGTTATGCAGTTAACTAGGCAGTGAATCATAATAGATTTTGTACCAACAAAAACTGTTTTAATATATATATATATACAAAAGGCCTTTGTTCTTGCAGGGAATTTAAAAAAAATAGCACAGTTATGCAAGGGAAGTGTCGCTTCCGTAACTTCCACGGACGTTTCGCCACTGTGCAATATCAAATATTGTACACCAACACTAGTGTGGCTCAAGGTGAGTGTCTTCACTAAAATTGGGCAAGCCGTAAGTAGGACTGTTAATACATTTACATAGTTGTTTATAAATGGGGACAATCAATTAATTTACATGCATATATCTTAACTGACAGTGTTTTTCTTTAAATCTAAAAAGGGGCTGTGAAGAGTTGGATGCCTGTCAAGTTGAGAGATTTGGGCGGCTCTTAACGAGGTCTTGAGAGCCGATTGAATGCCTGTTGACACTTGTGGCGTGTGTGGCCCACCCAGTGACACTGGGTTGACGTGAACCGCACGTTCACGAGTCCTTTTGCCCACTGACTGCCGTAGTATGTCCACACCAGACGCACCACACCGACAGGCTTGTGGGCACGAGTGCATTAGTGTTTATTATTTATTCAGTTTATTTCGTCAGTGTATTTGTAAATAATGTCAGTGTGTAATTAATAAATAATTTGTTTTGTCATCAAAGACAATCTGCCCAGCCACAGCCAGAGACATGTGACATTCTACATTTGGCAATGCTGTGGCTGGTGCAATGAAAACATTTAGAATAAGTATTATCATTTTTATTATGTATTTGTGTAAT
>NQII01005684.1:9060-99571 GCA_002778355.1 Clitarchus hookeri | reverse complement strand
ACGCCCCTTGGTGACATATTGAAAAAAAAGTATGGTGGTGAAAGGGTTACACATCATTTAAGTTCCCTGAAAACAGGTGTATCATGACGTGCAGGCAATGGTACTGTTCTGGTGAGTAAATGTAGGCGACGAGAGCAATTGGTTGGAGCCTTGCTACTGGTTGGCCTTGGCCTTGAATTGAATTGTCTGGTGGTGGTCGTTGGTGAGTAGCGTGTCTTTTAAGTTGGAGTACAAGACAAGACTCTTTAAAAATGTGGGAACATTAATACTGCACATTTAGTGGCCTTGGCAAAAGTCCTCTGCAGGGCCATGACATGCTCTTCCTCAGCAGCCCACAGACCAGCAAGTGCTCAGTGTTGGGACCAGTAGAGCTCAAACTCAATGAGTGGTGAAGAGTCCAGTTTGAGGAATGTGATAATGTTACGATTAACGGCGAACAGAGAAAAAGGGGGGAGGGGGGGTTAGGAAGCATAAGTTATATGAATAGCCGGTACTGGTGTAGCTCTGTGCTGTCCATGGCTCAATCAGCAATGTATTTGTACATTATGTAATTTGCACAATAACGAGAGAACACCATACTGCTTCTGTATGGTGCAACTAAGTTTATGCAATCATTATGGTGTTCTACAACTCTCTGCCTGATGATGCTGGCTTAGCCAGCAAAATATCGCGATCAAGCAACCGCGTGGAAAATGTATCGTCTTTTGTGTGTATGTGCCTGTCGACAAGTACTGCACTGTGAGTACTTGAATTCCGGTCCTTTTATATATTTTTGGTAGCCTAGCGGTCTACTTGCAAACCTTGACCATCATTATTATGGTAAACTATCTTCAGAAGATAAGGAGATGGAAATTGCAGTAATGTTGCAGAGTGAGGACTTATTGTGATATGAGTGTACATATTATTGGTGAAACTGAAGAGAAATACATCTTCTTGAGAAATATAGTGCAAAATGTGGCTACTCAGAATTTAAACAATTAAAAGAAGACCCCGATGATTGTCATAGGCCTAACAATTTGAGAATGGTCAAAACTGCATTTAAAGAAATACTATGANAAAAGAAGACCCCGATGATTGTCATAGGCCTAACAATTTGAGAATGGTCAAAACTGCATTTAAAGAAATACTATGACTGGAAACTGCTAAAACGATCGCATGCTGCGTGCGATGAAGCACTCTTCCTTCGTGAAAGAGTGAGTTGTACTTTGAGACTTAGCTTCTGGATGATTGTAGAGATANAAAAGAAGACCCCGATGATTGTCATAGGCCTAACAATTTGAGAATGGTCAAAACTGCATTTAAAGAAATACTATGATTGGAAACTGCTAAAACGATCTTATGCNATGGTCAAAACTGCATTTAAAGAAATACTATGACTGGAAACTGCTAAAACGATCGCATGCTGCGTGCGATGAAGCACTCTTCCTTCGTGAAAGAGCGAGTTGTACTTTGAGACTTAGCTTCTGGATGATTGTAGAGATATTTTATTCAAAACTGCGATTTCTCGTCAAGTTTCATCTGAAGTTATTCCTTAACACGTCAAGCCATCTACAAGGCTTAAAATATAATTCATGAAGGTAAATTATACTTATTTTATTAAAGAGACAAAATTATTAATCAAGAATAATTTTAGTATGGAAGTAATAATTAGTAACATAAAAATAACATTGTGGGACAGGTTTGTACTCAGACATAATTTGTAGTTTCATTAAAATTATAGTAATATTCTGACAGCCATTATTGTTTATCATAATAATTATATTTGGTACTAAAGTAGGAAATCACATTAATGACGAAAAACTTTTAGCATCGCATGAAGAAATTCACACACACATTTCAAGGACAGAAAAAATGCAGAAAAGCAGCTAAATTAAAAATTATCTTCAATTTCCACGTTGGCATAACATTGTGATGTCTCAATACCCCACTTCCCTTAATATTATTTATTTATAAAATGGTTGCATGTCTGTTCTGAAAATTTATTCATTAAAGCACTAACATTGCAGAAGTATACTATATGTTTATGTAGGTATATATACACATGCAAAGTTTTTGGTACATCTTTCTTCCACAGCATGTGCACACACTAAAATATTTGATGATTTCTATCTTTGTTGAAGAGGCTGAAGTGGAAGAGGATGGAGGAGGGAGATAGCGTTCATGTTAACTTTTTTTTACACGGACTAAAGATACCTTTTCTGATCTGGTAGCTCTTGGGTCTGGCTGGCAACCATAATTCTCTGCTTCCTTTCACCCCCTCATTTTGGAGAACAGCATGGATGAGGTAAGGCATGAGTGGTACAGAAAGTTCTCAAATGTTGCAATTCTATGGCAGGAGGAAGGTTAGACATAGTGATGACTGTGGTGAAAGGGGCTGTTCATAAGACATTGCACAACATATTCATGGTTTTGTTTTTTAGGACTAAAGTGAACTTTTAATAAGTGTACTTGATGGTATTTGCTGATTGTTCTCACTACAGTAATCTTGGATCCAGATGTCCGCAACTGCAATTTAAGTGTGTAAGTACTTATTTTCGGTATTTACATGGGTATAAAAGTATACTTCCAGAAGAATGTATACTGTGTTTAGCAGGATGCCAGCACAGGTAATTTCAAATAAGTTATACTCAAGTTTATATGAAAGATCAACTTTAATCCAATTTTTCAAGCACACTCAATACTTAAAACAAGTATTTTTTTTACAAATGTGAAAATATTAAGGCACAAACATTGAACAATACAGTGCAATATTTTTGTCTTGCCAAGGACAATGTGTAGACTTATATGAATAATAGGAGAGAAGCGCACATATTCCAAGCAAAGTCGCACTAAATAATCCACAAGTAAGTCCCTGAGACAACCGCTGTTCAGTCTTCAATGGTTGCATTTGCTGTAGCAATCTGCTGCTTCAGTTCTTCATATGACGGCGATGACTGTAATTTAACCATATGCATAACAGCATGTGAGCACACACAATCCTAACCCTCATCACAACCAGCTAAGCTACAATACAACAGTCTATCACCAGATTGGTACTTTAAGCAAACAAAGTAGGTTAACTTATGTTACTAATGTGCTGATGATAAAAACAACTAATGCAGATAATGTAAAATATTTGAATTATTTACAATATGGTAAGCTAGCACTACTACAATTTTGATAAAACTGTAATGCATTAACATACATGTAAATTTTCTAAGGGTTGGAATTTCTGAAACACTAACATCTAGGCAAGAATTAAACAGAAGCATTCCCATCTACAAAACACATGCAGCTAACATTTTCATTACTTAAGGAAACAAGTATGTTGAACTACACAACAATATTTTAGCAAAGAACTAAATGTGAATGGGAATTAACTACAAGAATAACTACTTTGAATTATGCTTTACTACACCTCGCACATCAATACACAAATTACACACAAAAAAAAATTACTTTAGTTATCAACCGATCACACAATGCATGCAATGTGATTATTATGTTGTAGTTAAACATTAGAATAAATGTTAAGGTTAATGTACAGTTACAGCACGCAGAGATGTCAGTCTGTGAGTGGTGAAGTTAGTAGACGTTAAGAAGCTAACACTTGGTGCACGCGGTGAGAGGCAAGGAAGAAGGCGACAGACCAGCCCCGGTGCTCCGCTACTGGTCGCGTACCTCCCACAGGGCTGGGTCCCAGGAGGAGAACAGAGACTTGAAGCTCTGTGGCTCATCCTCTTGCTTCACTGTGATGATCAGGTTATGGTCATGGCTGCGCTCACTTGGATCAGTCTTCAGGTACTCCTGTTGAAGTAATGTCACACAGTGGTAACAACCGACACAGGATGTCAAGAAGAAGTATGACTAGTCCTCTTACTATTAAGAGCCATTTCATTTTTTGAAAAAAAAATTTTAAGTTAGCTGACCGTGATTAAAAATAAAATGCCACCAAAGACAGTGGTCGGAAGTAGACATGGTAAACTCATCCGCATGCTGGCCACACCTCCACCCACCCAGTTTGATGACTGTCAAACTGGAGCCACCCTTAGATTAGACAGCACTGCAGTTAGACTTTTCAGAGATGCCCCTGCAGTCGCCATTGGCATTGTGGGAGACAGACCCTCCTCACCAGTATCAGTTTTGTTTCTTTGCTCCTGTGTAACTTTTTAACTTGCACTGGGTACAGGTGTACAAACTATTACAAATAGACAAAAGGACAAATTTTTTCATTTTCTGAACGGCTTAATATTTTCACATTGTGGGTGAATGCCTGCAAGAGGGAAGGCAAAAACCAAACCACTATATGTAATGTGTTTAAATGTATGGTACATAATTTTATTAAGATATTTATACACCGGTACTTACTAGAAACATGCAAGTTCGTAGGATTTTTAGAGCAACTTTCCACATCATGATTAACACACAGCAACTAAACCTACAAGTATAATGTTAGATTCATATTTTGCTATGTCATTCCTAGAGGCCTCTACTCAATAATATAAAATATAATACAAAACCTTACAAAAAGTTAGTTCAGAGTATGATTTGTACACTAAAGCATAATTTCAAAAAAGAAAATTCTTAGAAAACATTTTGCCGAAACAATCTTGTGAAGACTACAAAAGGTTTTCTTGCAAAAAACGTCTAAGTAGGTAATGTAGAGGGGGGGAGGGGGGTGATAGTGTGAGAGAGGGAATGTGCGTGTGAACGGGTGTGCTTGTGTAATATTGCAACTCACAGGCTTGTATTTTAAATTATATTTCCATTATGTTCTCAAAAACAAATTAATTTATAAAGGTGACAAGTATGCTGCTAGGCTACCAATTTTATATATATATATATATAAAAGGGCAAAGGCACACACACTCACAGTCTAGTACTTTTCAACAGGTGCATGCACACAAAGAAGGATGACACATTTTTCATGTAGTTGCACTGTCTTAACATTCCCTTGGCCAAGCCAGCTTCATTGAGCGATGAGTTTTAGGGCACTGGACTGTTAGTAGTGAACCTAGTGGCCAGGTGGCAAACTGGGGTGTGGCAGGAAAATTTAAACGTGGCTGGTATAGCTGTTGAGAATGGTTTTGGAACTGTGATTATCTTATATTGAGGCACGAAGGCTGCCTGAATTTTGTTATAAATTGGTGAGCTAATTCCCAGCATCTGAATTTTGAGCTAGTGCTTGAAAGTGGTAGGACCCTCACAACTCTTTTACTGTAACAGGAGTCTAAATCTTTGTTGTGTTATGCTATATGTGCTGCAACTGGTTAGTCAGGTTGAGGATGGTGAAGAAACCAGAATTTTGTATCGAGAGTAAAATGTTTACTAGTTTACTTGGGCATCATGATATGGGACCACCAGGAGTATATCAGAGTTGTTGATTTGGTTTGTGTTTCAGTATTGGAGATGGCTTGCTGAATCTGATTGTGGATGAGGGGCCTGGGGTAGCTCCTGTCTGCTCTGGCTATTTGCTGTGAATGCTCTGGCTATTTGTTCACAATGTTTGTCGAGATCACTATCGGTGGAGCAGATACATTTGGCTCAGGTGGCAAGATTGTAGGGTACGTATTTTTGAGCATAGTATGGATGGTAGCTGTCAAAATGTAAGTACTGGATGTTGTTGGTGGGTTTGATGTGTAAAAAAGTTTGAATTGTGCTATTGTTGAGTCAGTTCAACTTCCAGGAATATGGCATGTGTTTTGGAGTATAGCCAAGTGAACTTGAGTGAACTGTGTGTGAAGAAGTCGTTCAGGAAGTGAAAAGCAGACAGTGTAGATGCCAAGCATCTCCCCCTTCGGAGCCTGTGAGCCTTTGTACCATTCAGGGGTATTTCAGTTGTTGGTGCCCCTTCCTAGTATCTCAATGACTTGCCTCTTGGCTCATGGAGGAGCAGAAATGGAAGCTGGACAAATATAAGTGTGAGTAGGGGGCCAAAGCAGTAACGGTATACATGGGCTTAGCAGATAGATGCCTAGGGATTGTGATCTGGAATTTTACAGTGCTAACTGAGGACGCCTGACAGGCTCTGGATAACGCTTAGGTGGGGTCAACGGTAAAGGCGACACTTGTCTCAGGACCGCAAAGCAGCCTGGTTGGTAGGTTGATGCAGAACTGAGAACTGGAACAAACTGCTGGATCTGGTGGGTGTTCGCCAGATGGTGGTTGCTGTGGCATTACCGGATCATAGGTGAGCAGCCTCCTCCCACAAATGAGAATCAAGTTTCCACACAGTCGGCCCCTTGTCCCACAGATCACCGAGCCCTCCTGGCTCTATAGTGGGGCATGTGACAAAGTAAATGCTCTGGCTTAGACAAGATCAAATGGAATAATAAAGTGGCCTAGACTGTGCAGCAGGAAAGAGCGGGCCTTCCAGATGGCTGAAGCCTCTTTCTGGTGCAGGTACCCGGGGATTGTTTCACTCCCCAATGGAGGACGTCCTTCTACCTGACTGTGATGAGCCCCACTCTCCAACTCAATGACTCCTAGCTATTGCTGGTAGCCAGACGTTCAGCTGTGTCTTAGTAAGGTTTCCAACTTGGGGGAGGGGGTGGGTGCATGTATCCCTAGAAGGGGTGGGATGCCCCACTAACACCCCCCCTCCTTCCCCCTAGAGAGAAGCAGCATTAACACTGGCGACCAAGTTTCCTTCGAGTAGGTTTCATATTGAGGGTTTGCTCTTAACCCCAGTGGTGCCCAGAGAAGTGGCGTTATCACTGGTAACCAGCCAGATTCCCAGACTGAGGTAGAGAGCGATTCCCAACGTGGCTAGTGCGAGTATTAAGTGCTTTGAGTCTCAGATCATGTACGAGCCTGAAGGGGTGGCGGATTGTTGGGTAGTAGCAATGTGAACAGAATGGTAAGGTTTATATGGGTTTATCAAGAATAATCCAGCCTGTGGCCAGGATGCCTGAAGGGCATCTGACTGCCAAGAAAGTCAATCACTCATGCAGGAATGGCAGGGCAAGGAGACCCCTGTCAAGCAAATCTCTAGGAGCCAGGTGCGTGTGTACCAACATGGTAATATGTACTCTTATCAGACTAGAAGGATGCATCTCGAGAGACGGGTTAGTGTGCAGAGCATAGTAGACTGTCTTTTAGGCATATATTGCAGGAAGACGTTCGGTAGATGGCTGTACAGCGTGGAGTGCAGCTACCATCTGCTAGGCAGTGGAAAAAGTACTGCCCCAAGGGGGGCCTGTGCTAGCCCTATTTATACCTGTCTGGCCAGAGGGGCAAGTGAGGGAGGCTGAAAAATGGAGAAAGAGATTTTTTTCCCTGCTGCATGAGCAAGATGTGCATTAGACCCCTGGCTGGAAGGCAGATTCAAGGGGCAGGATGAAACCAAGCTGCTAAAGCAGGTACACATGCGTGTGTGTTGCCTGTACCCACGTGGCAGCGGATCTTGCTGGCCCACTGTTACGCAAGGTCCCGTTGTGCACCACCTTTCTAAACAACAGCTGGGAAGGAAGCCACAGAATAGTTTGTAAAGAATAAAAAATTCAGCAACCATCGGAGAATTGTGCAGACACACAGAAAATGTAGGTCCAGCTAACCTAAGGGCATTCCAGGGTAATTAGAACAAATTACGAGCACACTCTGCCTCCGGCGCACAACGGGAGCCAATCACAATGCATTACGTCAATATACACACGTGGAGGGGCGCAAAGAGTGGACTTGACTACGAGGGCTGTGAGCGATACAGTCTGCGAGTGTCAACAGGCTGGTCAGCTGCGAGTCCTGGAGCAGCGACGTCGGACATCGGGGCAACAAGGCCAGAGTGCGAGACTTGGGTGAGCTCCTTTATCATGCTCTCTAACCTAAAGAACCTTCCTTATCATCTTTTCTTCAGTTGGCCTGATGCCTTAATTCTATGTAAAAATTTATAACTGCGGGAGATGGAAAGTAAATACTTTTTTAACTCTTTTCAATAAGTCATCTTCTTCTTAGCTTATTCTGATACCTTATCCTATCCCTCAATAACCTAATAGTTTATGAGCTTGTTGGAATCATAACACCATGCAGTGACGGTGCTGACATTGCAGAAGTATGGTGATGGCATGGTTTAGCATTTTGGGAAGGGGGGAGAAGGAGATCAGCTGAGGTGAAGGCTCAGAAGTGATCATGGACATTGCCCATGGCACATCAAAGCTCATAATGGAAAGAATTGGAGTAAGTGATTAAGACCATTACCAATGCCAGAATGACAAACATCTACAGGCAGATTGCATATTCCTAGTCTCAATTACAGGATATATTCTTTTAAAAAGTTGCATCTGAATGACAGTTATATTATATACCTACAGAAATATATTAAAAACTCTTTGGTGTAGAGTTATGGTTTCTTCCACATAACACTTACATTTTTACAATTAAGAAATGTTAAGCAAAGTGTTATGGAGAGTATTTTTACGGTATTAAAAAAAGGTGTTTGGTTCTTATTTCGCCATGTTATTTTCACAGTCAATTAAAATGCTTCAAATATTTCTTTGGTCAGCTTTCATGAAAAGTGACAAAATGTGTGGACATTTGTTGTTTACAATAAATCAAAAGCAGATTTTTCCTTTCAGTACTGTATCTGTTACATTTCCAAGGAATCATGAGATGTGCTCAAGTTGCACAATGTTTTACTATGAATGAAAGCAATGTCCTTGCTGGCAAGAGCACAACCATTAAAATTTTTTTTTCAGTTTATGTACTCAAAATTTATAACATTACCTTTTCAGAAATTTCCTTTTAGGCATTTAAGGCACAAATAACTCTCAATTAAACTGTAAAATGTTTATTAAACAACAATTACAAAGACAAATATTTAACACAAATTTTTGTCAATAACTTTACTGATTTTTGTAAGATGTAGCTGTCTCCAGTTTTACAGTTTACATAGCAGTACGTGTAAGTTACTGTTTGTATGCAATACTTACCTCCGCATTAATAACATAAGTGATTTACCAGTTATTAACGCACGTGACTGGCCCATCAAAATTTTGCTAACAATGTTGGAAGGCATTAATTTTTTGATACAAGGTAACAAAGAAATTATGTTATATGTACTTCTATTGATTTCACGGTTACAGATGGAATGAACACAGGTGTTCCTGTAAAGTCAAGGAAAATAAACTTTTTCTTGTAATAAATATAGTAGAACCCCACCGATAAGGCCTGCACTGTTTCCAGAAGGCATGTTTTTAATAAAGGTTTGGAAAATTTGACAGATTTTGAGCCATCCGGAACCCTATACATCAAAATGTGGATGGTATCAATTTATCAATATGCACTGCTTGCAGTAGTGTGACAAAACACAATATGAAGCAACTTATTTTTCGGCCGATTTCCCTAAAATAACCATTTTCTTTACAGAATATTTTACGGTTCCTCACAAATGGGTCTTTAAAGATAAGTGGTATTATGATTCATAGTAATTACTGACAATATAAAATTATAGAAAATTTACATTTTACGAGTTGTTTAATATTTTTGTGCTGAAATTTAATTGTGTTTTATCTGCTAGTTGTAGAAAGTCGAGAACATATTGATATTTTATCAATAAGTTCTCACCTTTTTGCAAGCAGAAAATAACACACAGTGCAAATTAAATACAAAAGTATTAAAAAAAACTAGTAAATTGAAAATTTTCTGTAATCAAACGTTTTCAATAATACCTCAAACTGAAATTATGACATGAAAAGAAAGATTTTCTGCAAAAGGGGTGAAACTGAGCCTTAATAAAAGGGGTTCCAAAAGTGAGGTTCTACTGTACACATGTTAATCATTTGCATAAAAATTTTTATGCAAAGGAATGTAAAAGCATTAATCACAAAAATTTTAATTTAATTTGTAACTTTGCTAATATGGAGAGTATAAGTAGGGGAGAGAGAGAGTTTTTTTCTAAAGAATGGTGCATTTCTTTTCAAATTTTCATTCCACTACATAAATAGTTACCTCACATATCCTACAAGGTGAAAGGTAAAACAGCGGTTCCTTTTTTTGCCAACCTTAGTTCATTCTCCTGGCCCGTTGTTCTGAGAGGATCACAATTTAAGTTAGGTTACTGATTTTTCACACATCTCACTTTCACAACAGCCGATAAAAATGTGCTACAGCACAGAACTCGCCAGTTGCCATTTCTTACAATTATGAATGACATAAATCATATGTGCATTATTAAGGACAGCGAATTGTACATGAAAAAGTTCCTGTTATTTTGACAGTTGACTTTTAATGAAAGCTGAACTCTACACAAAGTATGAATAGGGTCATTCCATATCAAATCAACGATGGGTCTTAATATCTGTCTCAGATTACAGAGATTTTGTGTCTGAGGAGTATACATGGCCCACATGAAAAGTTGAAAATTCAAAATTTTTTTGGGCTAGCCTTTTTTTTATAATTAATTTTTGAAAATTTAAATTGTAAATTACTTTGAATCCAGTTTACAAAAATTAAAATTGCTGTAAAACTATTGACTTGCCTCTTCACTTTTTTTCACCACGTGCTCTTGCATGCAACATACAGTTCTTCTGTATTTTAATTTTAAACTTGTGTTCAGTGCCAACTGTGTGTTAACATGCACTAGGCACATGCACCTTGTTTTGTTTACTTTGTGTCTCACCTGTGACCTCCATTAAACATCACACAAATTATAAATGCTGTTGAGCGTGTTCTCTGCTAGTCATGTTTCTAGTTTGACAATGCTGCTTCTTGGTGTAAGGGGATGACATACCTTAAGGCTCGGACACCAAGGCCAGCTAATGTGCACTGGTCCTCTGCCACCATGCACGCGCACGTGACAACCTGCTATCACCACTGAGATGATGCCACTATACGAAACAACATGCCCTGAGACAGATGTCTTCCTATCCCAGTCAGGCATGAACCGAGTGGTGCTCAAACACACTTGATTACCATCTTATATTCCCATTCATCCCCTTGAGACACCACCGGTACCTCCCTGTCTCCTCTTTGAAGACTGGCAATACCCTGGTGACTGACAACTTCACCACACAAGATCCCATTTGTGGAATCAAATAATCCAAGTGACTAATTTTATATATTTTTAACTTCACAGAAACTTCTATTAGTTAAAAAATAACCTACAGGGATTTAAAGTACTTTTAGGGCAACAGCAGCCAAACTAATATGTTTTATGTCAACAAAANAAAAAAAAAAAAAAAAAAAAATGAAGTGAATGTTATAAAATGCCTATCTGAGAATGAAATTCTTTCTTTAGAAAGAACAGTTTGATAGCAATCAGTACTGCCTACTGTCTTAGCAATTTGAGTATATTATTTAACAAAATTGATTATTGCTGCACTTTTCTCCCGTGTTGTCAGTAGTGTGCATATTGCAGCTACTGCACTAACTCACCTCTGCCATCTTCAGCGACTGCTCCTTCTCTTCAGGAGAAGACTTGCTGCCAACCCAGACATACACCTCATCTCCAGAGTCCAGCACCATTATGTCATCCTCATCCAGGTCCTGCAACCCAGCAGTCGCATGTTCATGTCAGCAGTCTTGGTACCTTTGGCCCTCTAAGGGTTCTACATTTTAAACACTACCTACTTTACATTTTAAAGTAAGAGTCACATGGCCTCTTGATTTATCAATTTTTTACCATTACTTACTTCAATGAAATAATATGAAACACACATTTCTTGTGTGTAATACAGAACATGCCAAATTTAAATACTTTTTAATTATTACTGTTCTGTAACACTTTGTTAAAATAGCATCCAAAGTGACCTTAAAAAGGCAACTTGTGCCACACTGTCTACGTTGTCTTAAACTGTGACATAGAATGTAATCTGGTTACTGTAGTGCAGAACTGATGACTCCAAAACAGCATCAGGAAACTTTTGAATATGTAAGGCCTGTTAACTTCAGTATTCAAAATATGCTCATAACAGCACTGGCTGAAATACAGTATTCCATTGCATATTGAAGGTCACATATTTTAAATTAAAAATTTTCTTAAAAATTAGGGGTGCAACTATTACGAAAATCACTAGTTTGATACATAACAAAAAAAATTAACAGGAGTTATTGTCAATCGTAACTAACGTTACTCATATTCTCTGTCAGCATTTGATATTTCTGTAAATGGTGCAGAGTTTCCATGAATTGTTTAAGCAAACAACCAGTAACAGGGAATGTATTGCCTATCAACAAATCCAACATCCATTGTGTATTCCTATCCTGTTCCCCATCGCTCTGCAGTCGGCACCATGTGACTGCTTCCTCCCCTTATATGCCATACAAGTGAGGAGGAAGCCTTTAGCATCTTCGGCTATCCTTGAGAACACACAGCATGATATAGATTCCTCCCCTTACACGCCTGATGGGAGAGTTAACTGGTTGCCTATCAACTAGCACAGCATTCTATTCCTCCCCTTTCACGCCTGACAAGAGAGGAAGTTGTCTAGCAACCAGCATTGCATTCTTGCATTCGCCATCTCTTGGCCATCTGTGGCTCTTCCTCTACTTTCATGTCTGATAAGAAGAGAAGTTATTGCCTGGCAACCAGCATGGCATCTGTGTTCTCCCTCATTTAGCCATCTGATGGGAGGCAGATAGCCTTCATGCAGGGTCAAATTTGCAACCATTGTGAGAGGAGACAAAAACACTTTGATCATTCTCAGCTGCCTTTGGCTGCAATTTGTGTCTGCCTGAACCATGTTGACTCGTCCCCCCATGCTGAGTAAAGGGGAGGCTGATAGAATCACCCTCCCCAAGAATTTTCTAGAGGGACATTGGGAGTAGGGCATGTTCTGTCTTGGCCGCAGTGCTGAATAGACCACAACGTTTAGATGATAAACATTTTTTACTCTTTTCAGCACTTAAAATGTATGGTGCAACCAGTACGCAATGAAATACTGCATGATAAGTTTCTTGTACCACAAATGCATTACTAGGTACTGTAATTTTAAAGACAATCAGTGTGCAGGATTGGCCATCTGATCACTTCCCGTACCACCAATTGACGGCGCAGGGGGCCTCTGCCTTAGTATAGTATTTTTCAAAAATATGTATAGATGCCACTTTGGTCAACTTAATTGCAAATTATTTAAAGATTTGGCTGTATGGAAATTACTATAAAAAATTCAAAGTATGGTATATTTAAATGGAAAGTCACTTATTTTGTACTATTGTAAGTAAGGAAATTCTAATGATATGAAATAAGGATGGAGATCCATCCCGGAAATTTGTTGAAGCCTTCTTTGTCTATAATTCTGTTTCAACATTAGCCTGGATTGACATTCATAGAAATAGATGCAATATATAAATATATAGAATATTTCAAAATGTGTAATCCAATTTCAAAAGACTCTACCTTTTAAACTAAGTAACAGAGAATCATGTGGTAAAGAGTTAAATATGTACACATCTGACACAGTTTTGCTTACAAGCAACACACCTCCTACTGCTCAGAGCATTCAACATTGGCAAAAGCAGTTTTGACAAACAGGTTGGTTGTGTACGAGGTAATCAAAAGGTTGTCCCTGGTGTTTCCAGCTAAGATGTTGGGCGCATCTGGGAGGAGTTGTTAGCAGCCCACAAAAGCCTACTCATCGTGCCAGCCGAGAGCTAGCTATTCCCCACATGCCTGTCTGGTGCGTTTTGAAAAGGCGTTTGTTATTTGAATCATAAAGGATTGAATTCATACACACCCTACACAAACATAAACGACAAGTGACATTTTGTGCATTCATTCTCGAAAAGGAAATGGAAGATTACACTTTTCTTTCATGCTCAATGTTCAGTGACAAGTGCCATGTTTCATCTCAGTGGTATGGTGAACCTCCACAATGTATGGATGTAGGACCATAGCAGCCACATGCCGTAGTCAAGTGTGAGAGACACCTCTGAAGTGAATGTGTTCTATGCCATTTCCCAAGTAAAGGTTTATGGTCTGCTGTTCTTTCCTTACAACACTGTCACAGAAATCTTGTACCTGAAAATGTTGCAGAACTGTCTTTTCCTTCATTTACAGCCAGATTCTACTGATTTCATTTTCTAGCAGGATGCACGTAGTACCACTCCACTGACCCTTGCAAGTTTGAACATTCCTGAATGACCTTCCACATCAATGGGTTGGCAGTCATGGAAATGCCAATATGGCATGACAACACTGGCCACAAAGATAACCCGATCTCACAGTCTGACTTTTTCCTTGTGGAGTTTTTGTGAAGGATTCAGTTTATGTTCCACCTGTCCTACAAAAATGGATGAACTTCAAAACTGCATAACAGCAGCAGTGGTTGCAATAACACCAGACATGCTCACAAATGTGTGCGCCAAGTTTGACTATAGTGTAGATGTACGTTGTGCATCTGCAGGGGCGCATATTGAGGAATTGTTATGATTATAGGCAAAATTTTGTCAGACATGTATTTCACTGTTTACCGCATGGTTTTCTTTCTTAGTTTAAAAGATGGAGCATTTTGAAAATTGATGAATCATTTTGGAACATTTTCTATAATTCTTTGAATTATACACGCATTAAAAAAAACTTTAATGCTTATCTGATTCATAAGTAGAGAGATGTAAATAAGTGATGGAATGCAAGTCCCTTGCATTCCCTGGAAAATTAAGCATTAAAGGGAAGTACAAAAAATGTATTTCACCAAGTACCAGTGCCCGCTAAGCACATAGAGTTATCTAAAACATTTTTATAAAAACTATGGCATGACTTGCAATATTTCTTTGAAACCTGATTGACTATCAGCTTGTTCAGAATGTTCCACAATTACTTATAAATAACAAAATGTGAATGAGAAATTTGCTCACATCCAGTATTTTAATTATTTTTATTTTTTGATGTTATTTTAACATGTTTGTCCACCTTCTCATTATAACAGTGTCCCACTTGCAATCACACCTACAGGTATACTGTGAATACAGCAATAACACTTGCCTTCTGTCTGTAATCATCTATTTCCTCCACTCGCAGCTTTCCCCAGGTGGAAATAAAGCAATGGAAGAGCCTTGGTCCTAGAGCTGGAGTCTCATTTTCATGGCTCTTCTTGTAGTCTTCTTTCCCTCCAAGGGCAGCCCAGAACTCCTCTGGCTCCTCCCCCTCTGACACGTTTACTGCCTCGCGATCCGGGGACACCAAGGAAACTGCATTTGCCCCAAATTCCTTCTCCTCATCATTGGCAGAAGCACCGATCCAGAGGTATGTGGTGCTGGGAGTCTCCAGCACAAACACATCATCTGAGTTGAGGGAGGCTGCAACCTCTGGCACCTGGATGGCTCGCACATCATCCGGACAAGTTCCCTGAACCTGTCATCACGAGTAGTCATCTTTCACACTCATATATAAAGTTTCCAATGAAAGTAAATGGAAGAAAGAAGACATGCAAACAAAAGCCACAAAATTTATGTAATCACCATATGATGAATGTAATACTGTGTACAGTGGAATTCCTATCTTACAATTTTCAGGACACTGTCAAAATTTTTTACATGCATTTGAAACTACAGTAGATGAGAATTTGACATGAAAATCAATAAAATACAAATTCTAACCTTATTAAAATTAATGTGGAGTATGAGAGCTATACATTATTAGTACAAATTTATTCACAAATAAACACAATAAAAATGGAAATTTAAAAAAATGTATTACCGTTGTTAGTATTACTGTAAATAATAAATTTAAAANAAAATACAAATTCTAACCTTATTAAAATTAATGTGGAGTATGAGAGCTATACATTATTAGTACAAATTTATTCACAGATAAACACAATAAAAATGGAAATTTAAAAAAATGTATTACCGTTGTTAGTATTACTGTAAATAATAAATTAAAAANAATAAACACAATAAAAATGGAAATTTAAAAAAATGTATTACCGTTGTTAGTATTACTGTAAATAATAAATTAAAAAACATTTCACCTTAACTTGTTTACATAAATAATATAACATCACAAAATACCATATATAACTGATTGTAATCCAACAACGCACATTGTCCCAAAACATTCAAATCCTCTGAAAACGAAAATAGGACATCAAATTTTGAATGTCCCACGTGCACTCAATCAGCTGAGAGCAAGCGGAGAGGTTATCGACCAACCTGTGTGTTCATGGCGGGTGAGACGGAGAAGGGGAAGCCTCAGCAGCGGGAGGAGTAAACAGTCTACCACTTCCCTTCCTAACCAGTCTGCCCATAGAAGAAGAGCACAAGGGTGCCATTCTGGTTGCTAGGCAACTAGTCAACTCTCGAAATAACAATCTCGCATGGCTAAAGTGTCGAAGTAGTTAATAATATTTCACTCAAAGTTTGATTGAGACCTGGATGAATGAATAAATAAGGCAATTAAAATTTATTACTTTACAATCTTCAATAATTAATTATAATTAATCTATAATTAATTGACTACACATCATCTCGTGCCTCATCACGAGGTACCAAAGAGAGGCAGGTTTACCAAGAGGCGTGAACCATGAGCACCCATGCTGTATTCAGACAGTATCACATGCCTGTCAAACAGGCAGGTCTTCCAGGACATGTGAGAAACAAAGGAAGAAAGTGATGAACTCAAAAATAATTAACCTAAGTGCTTACATGTTTAATTACCAGTGAAAGGTATATACCTAATGCAGCAACACAATAATGTTGCCCCTAAGCAAGCACAAGATATCGGCCCGCTGATCATACAAACCTAACTCCAGTCTTTCGCAATCACCGGATATGCACCCAACTAGGCCGTGCCAGCGATGAAGAAAGGGGATGACTGAAGCCTCCCCAGCAGAACCACCCTTGGCCAAGGGAATATAAGGCCACCTACACGAGGAAATGACAGTTGTTCCCAGGCAGCTCACCCCAGCATCTTCTCCCTAAAGAGCTGCCACAGGACGACCAGCTGCCGCAGAAGGGCAACCAACTGCCATCAGATTGACCACCGCCATCAGATTGACCACCGCCAACTAGTAACGGTACCCCAGCAGTACTTCCAACCAACTCCTCCTCCCTGAAGAGTTGCCCCAAAGGAAGACCAGCAGACGAGCCATGGTACCTCCAACCAACTCCTCCTCCTCCCCGAGGAGTCACCCTTGGCAGTCAGTTCATCTTGAGCAGCTCGCCTCAGCACTTCCCTGTGCTGAGGCGAGCTGCCTACTGCTCCTCCTGAGGAGCCTCCACTTAAGTAGTGACCTGTCGCGTTCCAGCAACCAGCTGCAGATCCCCGTATTCTGCAAACCACCTCAAGAGTCACCAAGCACACTCAACCTAAAATTTCAACTAGAAACGTACCTAACCTAACACACAGCTAAGTGGTACAGTATACCCCAAGCAAAGATGTAGGTAACGATAACAGTCTAGACAATTGCTCTTACTTTCAGACAGGCACCTTCACCTGTCATAGCTATTTTAACTTCCGTACGTTGAGTTGATTGCTGAGCAATTGGCAAACTAGGAGACATTACGGGCAGCCGTGTTTATTTTCACGGGAATAAATAGGTAACAATTTAACTGTTGTGTGTAGTTTCTTGGGGTAAACTCTACTATCCTCCTCCAACATCCATGGTAAGAAGAAGCAGGAGACAGCTGCATTGTAATATAAATTTCCAATCTTGGAGCAGGACCACGAACAGTCCCATAACTGAAAACAGTCCATGCGTCAAACATACACATACTTTCATAGGCCACCCATACTGCAGACGAGGTACTGCAAGGTACCTGGTGCATAGTGGGGTAGAGCCCCCTAATATAAACACTACACGACAAAGTGGTTAGGCCAGACAAGTCAGTTAACTCCCTCCATCCACTGCATATAAATCGGCCGGTTGGAGTGACACGCCTAACCACCTTTGGGCACTTGTTAGCTAGGAAACTGTTTCCTGCTACACAAACTGTTCACCCATGGAAGGGGTACATAGTGGGGCGAATGTAAGGCCACAGCTGTCCTCTCTGCTTGCCAGCTGTTTGGTAACCATCCCAAATCCAACCAAACTTGCACATTCCTCAAAGCGCAAGTGCAAGCAGCTAGGGAATCCGTGAGGCCTCGCCACCCAGTTAACCCCACAGAGCAATTTGGGCCTTTGATCAAGACCTCCGGAGAAGAACACCCGGTGGTTACCCTGATTTCCCTGGGACTGCTGGTGTTACCAGGGATTGCACAGAGAAGCTCCACTCCCAGCCGCTACCAGAACCAGCATGCTGTCTTCACTCCAGCACGAGGTCAGCAGATGTTGGAGGACCACAGCTGGTGCTCTCTACAGACCACAATTCCAGCCAGACTAGCAGTCCTGAGCCGAAGGATTTCCTCCGCCAAGAGACCACCGGTGAGGCAGAGTGAAGGTAAGACCTCCATTACCACCAGCCTGATCGTCAAAGAGGCCTCACCTTGCAAAACCAGACACTGTTCTTTGCCAGCAACCCACAAGGCCGATCCTTCCTACGGGACCAATCAGAGCACTACACACAATTCCACAATAACCGCTTCATTCATTGCGGGTGATACTGACCCGACACCCACTGGAACGTTGCTCCCATACAACTGTGTTACGTACAGTTACGTACCAACATAGCCATCACGCATCAAGTTATCAAATAGGCCCTTCCAGAATATCAGTTTATTCAGAATACTTGTGTCTACTGAAATAAATTAATATAAATCCTCCGATCTCACCGCAAGAAGCTACTGAAAATAGACTTTGCACTTGGTAATACAAGTCACTCAATGTTGAAATGATTTTCGGTAACAAGGCAGGGGAGGTCAATTATACACTTCTAGGCAGATCATTTTATTTCAAGAATGCTGCCTGTTGAGTTAAATTAATATTTTGTTTAAATATTATGTTGATTTTGCACTAGATATGATTAAATGCCAACTTTACGAGGAAGAAAAACAGCCTTTAAATATAAAAGAAAACATCTTTGGAAAAAATAATTCCTAGTTAAAATATATTGACAAACATATTCAGGTAAAACCATTTGCCTTGAAATTTCAGTTAAGAAAGGTGCAACTATTTTAAGAGAGCAATAATCTTGATAAAATTTCTACTACTTGATGACCATTGCACTCTCCCAATTGCAGTGACCTTGTTAGAAGTCCGAACCAGCAAAGCACTTGAGTGCTCTGTGGTGTGGTGCATTTGTAAGGATGACCGTGTATCAAACTGACATCAGATGAATAGTTTTATTTAATGCTTCATATACTCTTACCAATTGCTGAGAGGACCGTAGCTGTTTTTGTTATATAACAGCTCCCCCTCCTGAAGGCATTTAAGGGAAGGAATAAAGGTGCAAGGCTGTGAGAAAAAAAAGAGAAAAAGAAAAAAGAGAGAGAAAAAAGAGAAAGAAAAAGAAAAAAGAGAAAGAAAAAGAAAAAAGAGAGAAAGAAAAAGAAAAAAGAGAGAAAGAAAAAGAAACAGAGAAAAAAAGAAAGAGATACAGGGAAAGAGAGTAAGAGGTGGGGGAGGACGCAAGGATGGCATACTGGTTGCTAGGTAACTGCTTCACCTCTCATCAGGCATGTAAGTGGAGGAAGCATGCCAGCATGCACTGCGCTGCACTGATGAAAAACGATGGCACGTTTTAACGTATTTCACACTCTTATTAGACGTTTGCTTAGCATCCAGCTTAAAAACAATTTTTGTGGGAAATCTTAAGTGACAGGACCGAAAGATATTTTGATCAACGCAATATCCTATATACGATAAAAGCAGGTAGTTTTATTATTATTTATATAGGATCTTTGCCAGGACCACTGAAAAAACTGTGGATACGGTTTATTGGTTCATGCATGTTTGGTAAATACCCAGTAGTGTGTACTCTTCATTGAACCAATGTAAAATTTAATTTGGAAGTGGAAAACCACAACATATTTAAAAATAACCTGGTGACAATTAAAATAACCTTTATACACAAACACAATAATAACCTTTTGAATTATTTTCCTTAACAGGTATTGCAATAAGTTTATTTCTAATTATAAAAATGATATTTGCCTTAAAATTAATGACAGTATGATAGTTTAAATATATAAACATTATAAAGTAAATTCTACTTTTTTTTTTTTACCATGATGCATCACAGTACGTGCCTTGCACAAGTACAGCAAATCTGCAAGCAAAATTAATATTTACGTAGGAAACGTCACTGCATTAGAAAATATCTGAACTTTTAGAATAACATTGCCAAATGCTGAAAAGCAAAATTCTGCACCTTTACCTTCCACTTACAAATAAGCAATATCAGCTAAAAAATTGTTGAACAAGTACAAAAATTAATATTTGTAAAGTGCCGAAAATTACAAACTCGCATCCACATCATAGAAGAGGGCAAATGTGTTGCCTGCCAGGCCAGAGAACAGTGGAAACTTCATTGGTCTCTAAAATCATAAAGAAGTTCTTTAGATCTCTCAGGAACCTCAAAACTTGTGACTTGCAGAACTCAGGTATAGATAAAATTATTAAGATGAGTTAACTATTTTCATCTTCTGTGCAATTCTTCCATATTAGATTACAAACTGCCAACAGTTCTTTCAAATTAAACTGTGACACAATGTTGGTTTGCATTTAATTTTCTAACAGATCTCTTAATTTTTTAGAACTAATTTGGTGTACATAATCTGTTACTTAAAATCTTGGTCTGTTGGCAAAACAGCTATTCTTTGTTGGGAATCTTGTAACTGAATACTGCACAGCTGGCTGTGGACTATCCTACATTCCCCTCTACAGTTACAATGGACCAAGCAAGCAAGTTGTCAATAGTGAAACTGCTGGCAAAAAAAAAGTACAAATGTTGGAAAGGATGAATCCAAGGAGTGTGAAAGGAGAACAGAAGAAATCTGAGAGCCTGAACGAGGGAGCCGAGTGAAACATTTTACAAAAGTGAGATCACTGATATGAACCAACAAAATGCTGCATTAATCTTAAGGATTGGTAAACAGAATGTATTATGTAACAGTATTGGAAATTCACAGTGGAAATATGGGGTCATAACAAAAATAAATACAAGAAGCAAAATACAGATGTTTGCGAGGTGTACACTATACAGAAGTCCTCAAGAAGCTACAGAAGTTAAGAATGAGGAGGTTGCGATCTAATTGGATACAAGTCCTGTGTGTGGAAAACATCCGCCCCACATAAGATATGGTAATAGAGGTCCGGCAACAACAAAGATTAAAACTCTGCCATCAGCAGATCTAACAGTGGCTGAAATGCATTATCTAAGTGGCTAGTTGCTGCTCGTTGGCCTCCCTGCGACAGCTCAGTGGAACTGATGGCATGAAGGCTCTGACATAACAGCAAGATGGATGCGCTGGGATTCTATAAGTGTTCGAACATCCTCCCGCTCATCCCTCACCCACCACTAGCAAAAAAAAGAGCAGATAGCAGTATGAAATTAGTTTTTCACTCCTCTGTATAGTATGGTACAGTTAAAAGCCCAGTTGCTGTTAATGTGTGGAGATAAAAAAGAAAATATAGTAATTTGAGAAGGTCAAGCCCTGTGGAAAGATCAGCAACATGCCGCATGTAGAAGAAATATGGATGGCTACTCTAAATACAATTGGGTTTCATAGACAGAAGACTGTTGAGTCGCCAAGAGCAGATGGAAAGTATTGTTGACTAGATGTATGCTGCCTTGGAAAGACATGGGATCAGAGGCCTGATATAATAAGAGGACCCTGACCAGAGATGACCCATGGCCCAGACTGGTAAAAAATAGCCCCAGATGCAGTGTGCACACCCATGACTTCTCTGAGCAGCCTGCCACTCACATCAACACCCATTGTGCTGCTACAGTTTCTGTGGAACTGTAAGCCTCTAAATGACACTAGGTACAGTTACTCCCAAACGTATGATTTAAGTAAACCACCTGCCAGAATGAAAACAAAAAACTAAAGTCAGACAAGGTAGTTTAGTCACATGATGGGATCAAAAAGGAAAGGTTACCATGAGGACACTAGTGATGAAAGTGGAGGCAGGACACTGAAACAAAAGACCAGCAGAAGAAAGGAGTAAGAAGCAAAAGAGTCGGGTAGAAAAAGTGGAGAAGTGGAAGAATGGACAGAAGACTAAAATGTTTTCTCCAACAGAACCAACCGATGGTCAAGAACTGCACATGATGTGCGAAAATCTCGTGTGGTGGTTACAGTCAATTACAATAAAAATTTTATTTCTCACTGCGTTTAAAAACTAGCTCAAAAGTTTGAAACCAGCAATGAACTTTAGGAAAGGTGGGAAAAACTGTCTAAAACAACTAACACCTTATACCTTACAATAAAAACTATGTGCAACACATTCAGCAAGCGAAATGAGCCAACTCACATGGAACAAACGAGTGCCATCAGTATCGTAAGTGTCATGGTCTCGCAAGTTGCGGAATCCACTGGCCTTGCCTCCCATGAAGACAATCAGTTTGCCTACAACACATAATACATGTTCTTATATATCTGAACATTTACTGAAAATATAAAGAAAATAACACACTCCGTAATGTACAAAATAACAAAACATTCCCAAATGTCTTATTTTACTAAAAAAAACAATCTTTTCAATTTTTTTTAAAGTTATGTGGTTTGAATTTGAGTAAAAATTGAATTTTATAGGATACAACAAATTAACTGCAGAAATGTGACTCATGAATGCAGAGGAAAATTTTTTTTTTTTTCTAAAGGCTTGGATTTTAGATGTATGTAGTTATGAGACTGTAAAGTTTAATTCTTTTTAATGCTAAATCATGCCTATCAACCTCAAGCACAGGCACATGCCGTTTTCTTCCCAGGAAGCAGAGTATACACAAACATCTACAGGTCTGTGATGCCAAGTAGCTTTATTTTACAGTTGCTGGGACCTTGCTATGGTGCATTCATCTGTCCCTACCCACAAGTGCTGCAATACTTTTTTATGCAACACCGAGATAATACACCACGCAGAACCATAGTCAAGCTTTAAGTAGTTTTCAGAGCAACAGCAAAGGCCAGCCTACATACTATTACCAACTCCCTATAACTACAGACAAACATCAGCAAGCTGCTGTTTTATTCCACCATCCTTGTGTCTCCACAGGTGAGGAACTAATAGACAAGCAAATTGCAGTTTGCAAGTTTCATCTCGATAATTATCATATTGTAGTCTCCTGATTTAGTCTACTGATAAAACCTGTTTGAAGATGCTAATATACAGTGTTTCAGCATAACTTCACTTGCCATTTGCACATTACATTGGTTAGTTGAAGAAGATGTGACTGGTATCAAACTTCAGCTTTCACTTCTAAGCCTCACAATTATATTTTTGATGTAGGCACTGGCAGTAATACCTTGCAGAAACACTTGCATTGCAAAAGCAACTGATTTTGCAAAAAAACCAAAATACTAAGCCTGTAGCCAAGGTGCATTAATAGCAGGGTACCAAACATTTGTTCTTGCAAGCTCAGGTTGAGAGTGACTAAAGACATTTCTGTGGAGGTGCCTGACCTGGATATGCCAGTGGGTAGCGGCCAGAGTTCTATCAACTGCTCCAGAGTTTCCCAACATCATGGTATTTAAGGGTTCCTTAAATTATCTTGTGAATGTGATTAGACACAGGGTCTGAAGACTGCTATAGAGCTAAAGCGTTATGCCCGAGTAACTGTCCGGAGACAGCCACCCACCCAACTACGGCACACTGATGCTGTGCAGGACTGCCACCCACCCAACTACGGCACACTGATGCTGTGCAGGACTGCCACCCACCCAACTACGGCACACTGATGCTGTGCAGGACTGCCACCCACCCAACTACGGCACACTGATGCTGTGCAGGACTGCCACCCACCCAACTACGGCACACTGATGCTGTGCAGGACTGCCACCCACCCAACTACGGCACACTGATGCTGTGCAGGACTGCCACCCACCCAACTACGGCACACTGATGCTGTGCAGGACTGCCACCCACCCAACTACGGCACACTGATGCTGTGCAGGACTGCCACCCACCCAACTACGGCACACTGATGCTGTGCAGGACTGCCACCCACCCAACTACGGCACACTGATGCTGTGCAGGACTGCCACCCACCCAACTACGGCAAACTGATGCTGTGCAGGACTGCCACCCACCCAACTACGGCAAACTGATGCTGTGCAGGACTGCCACCCACCCAACTACGGCACACTGATGCTGTGCAGGACTGCCACCCACCCAACTACGGCACACTGATGCTGTGCAGGACTGCCACCCACCCAACTACAGCAAACTGATGCTGTGCAGGACTGCCACCCACCCAACTACAGCAAACTGATGCTGTGCAGGACTGCCACCCACCCAACTACAGCAAACTGATGCTGTGCAGGCGGTGGGAATCCAGGCAGAAAAAATGCTCTTAGTGGTGGTAAAACTGCATTGGATAGAAGGCATTTCAGAATGCAAAGGCTCAAGTGGTCAAAGATTGCGCCTGTGGCACATGAAACTAGTCTAATATTATTGAGTCTGCACGCTTTCGTTATTTTTTTTGCTAACAAATTCTTCTACTATTTCACAATTCTCATGTTGTGTGTTATTTGTATATAACACAAACCTACACACGCCCAGTGTCATAAAAGGCTGATGTTAGTTCTGTATATCCATTGCGGCTCTTGGTGCCCATTTTGGTGGGCTGCACACGAACACAGAAAGATTTCCATCAACAAAATTATTTTTAATTGTTTCTTTATCTTCTTTTAACAGTGTGCTCATTTGAAATACTATGTCCAGAAAATATACCTGGACACCCATCTTCCATGAATTATAATTTTCCCACCCACTTAACTTCTCTATGGGTGGCAACTGATATGACAATTTAAGCTGTTGGTATCTATCTTCACGAGATAATTTACCGCCAAGGATTCACATCTTTTGGGCTCATAACCTGTGTTGCAGAATACAAACTGATTGTTGCAAGATTCAAACTGTTACGTCAAATTTTGCCAATATTTAATATTATTACACAGTGTTAGTACATAGCTACAAACTGATAGAAATAGACACTGGTATAGAAATAGACACTGGTATACATTAAACACTGGTATGTTAAACAGTGATACAGCAACATAAATTAGCATTACTGGGCAGTTCTAGATAACTGGATGAATAAGGTATAACTGAGATACTCAAAAAGGACAAAAAGTACCAGTTTTGGAATGAAAAGGAATGTTTGGCAGAACACCAGCAAATAAGTACATTACTGGCAGGAGCTTTAGCTGCGGGACATACCTTTGAAGATACGCAGGAAGTGCCTTGGCTCATTGCCCTGCGTCACGCGCACTTGCACAGCCTTGCCATTCAGCTCATTATCTAGACGTATGGTGTGGAGCGCAGACGCAGCCTTCTCGTCTTGCGTGCTGTCACGACCCTAGTAAAATCCCCTCATTACAAGTCATATTGCTCTCTGCACACTTTCCAACATAAAGAACCATGTTACATATACCTATTCCCTGTACAAAAATCATTCTTTCATGGATAGAGTACTTAAATATGTATTACTGTGTTTTGGCTCAAATTATTTTTTTTCCAAAATTGTTTAATTGTAAACAATTCTTTGTAACTTCAATCATATCAAAATTTAAAAAAAATGTAGTCCTAAATTATACAAATTTTATACAGCGATAAATATGTCTTAACTTAAATAAGACCACCAACAGAATACTTTTAAAAAATATAAAAATATATTGGCACAACAAAATGGAAATGTTTAAAACTGAAAAATAACAATATAAATAATGCAAACATTTTTTTTTTTATATTTCTCAAAACGCGAGGCATGCCTCTGTCAAATCAGAACACTAAAAATTTTCCAACAGTAATTAAAAAAATTTCTACAGTTTATCTGGATATTCAGAAGGCAACTGATCTCTTCCCTTCAATATGTACATGTACTGCCTCTAACGAAAGATGCTTTTGAACATTTCTACACATCTCTCAGTTACCTCACCTGCCAGAAGTAGAGGATGTAGTTCTCCCGGTTGTTCTTCTCGTACGTGTACTTTACGATATAAGAATCTCCGCCGAAGAAGAAACCGTATGTGCTCTGGTCGACAGGGGCCAGTTCAAAGTTCTCCACTCGCCATATTTCGACCTTGCCACTGCCATCATCTGGCATGAAGCCAAAGGCATGGCCACAGTGTTTGGCCAGCAGGCGAAGCTTGCTAGCGTGCAGTGAGCTGGGGTCGAAATCTGGCTCAGGCATGCTTGCTGAAACATTAATACACAACCATGGTACTGAAGAGAAATGAAATGGATGTTACCTATTCTGAGAACTGGGCATGATAGAAAGAGAAGGCCACTTCAAACCTATTGCAACATACAGGCAAAGCTGTAGTAGTGAAAATATGGGCAGTGTACCACCTCAGAGGTATACCTCAGACGTATACCTACCGTCAGATAAAATTTAAGTCAAATTTGATAAAAATTTTATATGTAATTTGCCTAATCAGCAGAAATAAGATGGAAGAATAGAAAGCAAGAATTAAACCATAGCACATTCCAGTACTAGGATTTGGAATAATGATTAATTAACAAATATATACACCCTAAAACAGAATTAAAACAAATAAAACAGAGTAATTAATGACAGTCACAGTACTTCACAATAAAAGGTCTGGAATTTGGTATGAAGTACTGATGACATCTTGTTACAACCCTAGAAACATACAGATTAAAAAATGTGTGTGTAAGAAGTTACACATGCTTAGTTAGACCGACCAAATAAATATGTCTACCCACTTCCAACTGCTACAACATTGCCATGATAGCCAATAGTGGCATAGCATCATAAGACACAAAGATACCTCGTGTTCCCTGGAAAACACACTAAAAAATTGTGAATCTATATTTTTAAGGTGCAAGCAGGTGTTAACTTTAGCAACCTACATGTGCGGCACAGAATACCACCAGCAGAGTTTGTCCCTTCTCTGATCTTTGTCTTTGTGCCTCTTCTGATCCCAGAAGCCCACCTGGGCCTGAATGCTTATTAGTACTGTAAGTACTTAAATTATTGCTTTTTTTTTTTCTTTTTCGTAGGGAAATATATTGGGTCCCTGTTGGATTAGCTTGGGCTAGAACCTGGGCCATCGGACATTCCCAAGTCAAAATTTCGCACTACACCATTGGTAGCTGTCACTGCTGAACATGACCACTTTCACAGCACAGCAACTGTGGTGCAACATGCTGTGAATGAGTACTGGGGCTAAGCTGTAAGAAATAGAGTTACAGTAAGTAACCTATTATGTACAATGTTGAAAAATCAATATCCACATCTTTTACATTAAAGGGTTTACAAAGACAAAATTGCATTCTTTTCCACAACATAATCATTCAAAACCACGTCCTCTGATTTTCCAGTACACCTACACCTGTCGTAGGTTACTCAGCAAAAGGTGTAGAATAGGCCTTTACAGAATATCAGTTTATTCAAAAGACTCATGTCTATTGAAATAAATTGATACATTGAAATAAATACTAAAATAAATTAATATAAATCCTTCAATTTCCCTGCAGGAAGTTAACTGAAAACTAACTTTACGCTCAATATTCAAACAATTTTTTGGCGACAAGGGGTACAAGTTGGGCTTATCGTTTTATTCACGAAGCTGCTGTCCATTGAGTTAAATTAATCTTTCGTTTTATAATTATGTTGATTTTACGCTAGATACAATTTAACATCAACTTGAGGGGAAAAACTACCTTTAATACAAAAGAAAAGGTGTTAAAAAATAATAATTCCTTGTTAAAATGTATTGTGCAACATTTTCAGGCAAAACCATTTTTTTTAATGCTAGTAATGATAGGTGCAACTATTTTGAGCAATGGATAATCTTGATAAAATTTCTATGATCATGAGGCACACTTTATTTGCTCTGCAGCCATTTGTGTAAGGGGGGTGAAGGCAAGCACGCGCGGCCGAGCGAGACAACACTTTTTTGCTAGACAACAGCTTCTCCTTTCGGTGGCATGTAAGGGGAGTAAGAAAGGTGTGCGACTGAGAGAAACAGAAAGAGAGCGGGAGGAGGGGTGGTAACGAAGAGGGGAGGGAGGGGGAGTGGAGGGACGCTATGTCGTCATGCTGGTTTCTAGGTAACCACTTCTACTCTCGTCAGGCGTGTAAGGAGAGGTAGCAAGTCAGACTCTATGGGAAGGCCATGTGCCACAGAGCAGTGATTAATGGCGGCACACGATGATTTCACATCCAGTTACTAGACATTTTCACAAACAACTAGCTTAAAAACTTTTGCTGCAGGAAATCTTGGGTGACTGTACCAAAAGTTATTTTGATTGACTGAAACGATAAAGGCAGGTAGCTTTATCATTATTTATGTAGGAATTTTGTCGGGACCACTGAAAATTAGCCGTGAATACGGTTTATCAGTACATGCGTTTTGGGTACATCAAGAGTCCACTGAAATTTTTTCACAAAGCAAGTTGCTGAAATATTTTTGAAATAGGCATTTTCTCATGGCCAAATTTGTAGTATTAATTTTACATAATATTTGTTTTATTTTGTTTTCTTAAGTTTTAAATGGCCTCCTTATATTTTTTTTGGGAAAATTACTGTTTATTTTAAGACTTAGTGGTCTTTGAAATTTTGGATTCATAAGAACACCAGAAAATATAGACAGTTAAAAGTCGTGGTGTTCCACCTAAACCTTACAAAATGCAAAAATTATAAAAAACTAAACTCAAAACGAATTGGAACACGGCCTCAAATACAAACTTTATTCATTTGTTGTTAGATAAAAATTTACGAATTCCCACTAGAACTGTGCCACGACAGTGATTGCATCTAGTGGCACCATTCCGAGCACTTCAATGGGTTCCATGGCCGACATCTACCAATGAGATGCTGAACTACCCCCGAGTGGCATCATTGCGGACACACCAATGTTAAACGGTTACATCTAACGTTTCAAACTAAATAGCATTAATAACACAAAATTCATTGTCAGTTTTAAATTTTACATTGTGGTTGTACTCCGAAGCAATGGCTTACAGTTCGTGCAAAATATCTATCACATAACTAATGCAAAAGTATTAATAAACTAAGTTATAAATTTTAATAATTATTTCTTAAAATTACATGTAGAAAAATAATACTATCATCATTTGAATCTGTGGAGCTTCATTTACAATAACGCCTGTAAACATTTTTTCTAACAATCACAATTTTGCAGTAAAAAGTTAATTTCCAGAGACTCCACTAAACACAAGAGCATGCCTTGAAACGATGTTGACACCATAACTATAACAAAAATAATCTCTGGTTTTCAATCTGCCAGATGCAGATATGATATCTCACAGTAAAATTCCCCCTCCTCCCTCCACCAAAAAGATTCATAAAATTATTACACGGAAGCCACACATTGGTGTCCTCAACCTTACTTTTACAACATCAATTTACACTGCAACAGATATTCACGTAGTCATAACTACATGAAAAGAAAACAAGTTAAATAATTATTAACTTCTGCTGACCTGATTGGTCAAATACGATATTGCAAGGACAATTCCCCCCTGTTTAGCATGGCAAGATGTGTACCAAGCTGAGAGAGGATCCGAACTTGCTCACAGTGACTTGACAAATGGTGAGTTGCTGTGTTGACACTCAGCTGCCAGCATGCAGCTGGTATGTTGTCTTCCACTAATCCACTATTCCACTTGGCAGTGATCATAATGTGCGAGGTAGAGGTGGGAAGTTTTGGCAAGGAGAGAAAGAGCTGAAGTAATTTCCTGTGTGGCTGGAAATCCATGCACCTTCATTAGAAAAGTATGAAAAGATGCAGGGAAGGAGTTTGTATTTAAAACCTCTCTCTGTCCGATTATTTCTACAAGTCTGATTCTCTTCCTATGTATCACTGTTTAGGTCATCATAGTTGAGCAGGACTGGAACCAGTGCCTGTTCCTGGCTGCTCCAGAAGCCCGCAATTCAGGACCCATGCTCGGATGATAGGACACCGAATGCGTTTAAAGAATTTTAGCTGGATAGCATGCTACAATGTAACTCGCTGAAGGTACTTTTAACAGCAGCCATTGTTTATGTAATTCCTGAATGGAAAATCAGGTTGTTTTCATCTTTAAAGCTCTTTAGTCTTAAAAGATGTAACCTGTGGCCCAGAGTGGTAATCTATACTAAGAGGTAAAGTCCAGCTCATGATTTCTGTCAGAGTTCTCACAGCCACTTTTCTCCAGATAACATTTGTCATTCCTGGGACTGGAAGACTACAACAGCCCACATTACCAAATCAGGAAAGCGTCTTAATCTTTGCAGTGGCATAGTCTAAGAAGTAGTGACTTGGAGGCAGAGTAATGCAAGTTTAGTGGCTGGTGTTTGCCATCATAAGAGTGAGAGCATTCAGAACTTGTAATATCACCTTTGTTATGCACTGAGTGTAACTAGCTTATTAGCAGAATATGCAGTAGTGCAAGGACAGCCTAGTTGTATAGTGTGTATGTTGGCAGCTATGACGGGGGACAGGTACGATGATGTGTGGTGGACTTTACCGTCAGTGTGTGTGCTCCAGCGACATGTATTAAAACCCTTTGATGTGACTCTGGGATCGTATCGTAACGTAACAATGAGCACATAACAGGCGACGAGGATCGTACGATTGATTGCACACGTATATCTGCTACAAGTGGCAGATATACCTACCATCGGCATGATGGGAGAATTGGGCTGGGTTGGGACACGTGGCAGACATATCGAGAAAGAATTCAGTTTTATTTTATTGCTAACAAAGTCGAAACAGAGGAAGCAAAACATGCTGTGTTTTACACTGAATTGTATAACATGGTTTCATTTCTAGTGGCTCTGAAGCAGACAGATGAAGTAACCATCACTACAGTTTTTACTAAGCTCACACAACATTTCAAGCAGTAAAATTGTGGAAACTTAAGTTTTTGAAACATGATCAGCAGGAGGGTGAAACCATTGCAGCATACATGGCAGAATTACTGTGTCTAAACTACCACTGTAACTTTCCAGATTTGGAATGAATGTTGAGGGATTGGCTGGTGTATGGGGTATGAGATTGGGCGGTGCAGTATGCATTATTGTCCAAAGACAAACTCACTTTCAAGGATATGGCCAATTTACGAAGTACAGCCCCAAGAGTTAAACACCCTTGGAGATGAAAGGTCCACACTGCATGCTGTGATGGTGGGCAGATGCGCATAAAATGCCAGGCAAAAGGTGGGGGAAAGGCAGAGGCCGCCTAAACAGTGTTTGCGATGTTCTGGGAATCGTGCACCAGAAATATGTAGGCATGTGCCTACTGTCTTCCGCTATTGTTCTAAAAGGGGACATTTAGAGCAAGTGTGCATCAAGAAAAAGAAGCAAGGAGCAATTGATAATGTACACAGGGATGTAAGGGAGAAAAAATATGTGTACAGGAAGGACTCGCGTGCTTCTAGAAACCGTTCAGGGATCAGATGCAGCACAGAAACAATAGGAGGATGATGAACTGTGTGGGTTATAAAGACTACAGGCTCTGTTAAGCAAGGCACAGTTTGTTATTGATCTCTGGTTGGATGGCAACAAGCATCACATGGAGGTCGATACTGGTGCAAGTTTTTCAGTGATTAGTTTGGAAAGTCTCTGTGGCCAGAAAAACCACCACTGAACAACTGTAACATTGCTATAAGAACTTTGTTTCAAGAACAGTTGCAGGTGAAGGGTGCTAAAACAGTGTTGGTGAAAGTGAAGGGCAGTCCTGCAATACCACTATCAGTATTAGTGGTGAATGGAAAGGGACCTGGTCTACTGAGGAAGAATTGGTTTGAGCCCCTTGGGATTTCAGTTGAAGGAATTTTAGCAGTTCACAGGAGTGAGACAGATATGGGTGATCGACAAGAACAGTGGGTGGTAGAACTAGTGGCAAAATATCCTAGAGTGTTCCGACAGTAGTGATCTGGGATAGTACAAGGGCCCACCAGTGACTGTTACACTCAGAGTGAGTTGTGCCCATTTTTAAAAAAAGTAGACCAGTGCCCTTTGCACTGAGGGAGAAAGTAGATGCAGCAATTGATGAACTGGTTACATAAGGTGTGTATGAGCCAGTGGCACATTTGACATACGCAACACCCATTGTGCTATCATGAAAAGAGATGGTTCTGTTCGCATATTGTCTATCTCATATAAGTTGGCGAGATTTTGACAGTCGGTGAGTATCAAATTTATGTATATGAAACAAACAACGTGCCATTTACAAAATCCTGTATCAGCTGATTAATATTACGTTGGCTATTCTGAATGCACTGCCGACGCACATCAGAAAAGCAGAAAATACACAGATAAGAAACAGTTCTTAGATTAATTAATACATTTTACTTTACGAGGTCATAAAACAACAGTTTTTAGTGTTACAAACTAAACTTCATGCTAAAGTAGTAAAGCATAGGTGTTCAAAATGATCCATATTAAAATCAAACAACTTCAAACCTTGGGAGATCTTTTCACGTCGTATCTCCTCTCCATCCATTCTTTCCATACACGCTTGATATTAATTCCAAAAGCAAATATTGCAGGGTATTATTGAATTATTTTTTCAAATAATTAGACAAAACTTGTGTTGTTTCAAGCCAATATTAGGAGAAATATCAACTTTTAAAAATACGGGATAAGGAGGCAGGCCAAAGTGCTGCCACCAGTTGAGATACGCTTTAGGCTCACAAAAGCGCTACCTGCCATGCCATCTGTCTCTCCCAAAACACTAACCAGCCAGAAAAATATAGCTTTCTTGTGTAAAATAAATTTCTAACTTATACCAATGGTTTTATTTTTCCACGAACTCTGTATAATTTTTAAAGTAACATTTATTTCCGTGTACCATGATTTTCTTTACTAGTAATTTCCTTTGGGCCGGTAATCGTTACGTCTTCGTTCATTACACTCCATGTTGTTCTGCCGCCCGCTTGCAAAGTTGTTGGTGAGTTGGCGAATGAAAGTGCATTGTCAAGCAAGTTCCCAAAATTATTTTTATTTCAATTCCTAACATATTAGCTGTAACGTCCAAAGTGATAAGAACTACAATTACAGTCTCGCAAATGTTAACCCAAATTCTCTGTCTCGGATAAATTAAAAAAGAAATGGCAAGTATTTAATTTTTTTTAAGGTTTTATATTTTTAGTTTTATAACCTACGAATGTTTTAGACAGATGTCAGTCTTTAGATACCTTAAAGTTGGTTCAGCATTACAGTTCAATGGCAAGTGGATTAACTGACAGCGTGTTAATACAGAATACAGCTTTCACTTAACACACCAGCTGATGGCGAAAGGATACATAAACGAAAAGTTAACATTTTGCCCTACTTTCGTTGAACTGTCAAAATCTCACCAACTTATATGAAACAGACAATATGTGGGGACTACAAGGGTACTATAAATACAGTATGTAGGATAGTAGTATCCATTGCACAACCATTAATGAAGCTTTTGCATCATTGGCAGGAGGCAAGTGCTTTACAAAACTTGACTTAGAAGATGCATATCTACAGGTGGTGGTAGATAAGGCAACAGCGGATTTACTAACAGTCAACACCATCAAGGGCATTTTCAAGGTTCATCTCTTACAGTTTGGGGTGAGTAGTGGTCTGGCAGTATTTCAAAGACTTATGAAAACATGGTTAGCTGGTGTTCAGGAAGTTTTAGTATTGTTGGACGATGTCTTGATAACTGGTCCTAACATAGTAGAAAATTGGTCAAGAGTAACTGAGGTAGTTGCTAAATTGGATAATGCTGGTCTTAGATTTAAAAGATCCAAATGTGTTTTTGCTTCTATAACATATAATTTTTTGGGGTATAGAACAGATGAAGGCATCCACCCTACAGAGGATAAGATAGCTGCTATTCGCAAGGTACATGTGCCACAAAAAAAGAGAACTTCGGGCATTTTTGGGACTACTTAATTTTTACGAAAGATTTCTGAGGGATAAGGCCCACTTGCTGTAACCGTTTTATAGACTCCTGGACAAGAATGCCGTATGGGAATGTAGGGCACAGCATGCATACGCTTTTGCAAAAGCCAAGAAATTGTTACAAGAAGAATGTGCACTTGTCCACTATGACCTCAACAGAGCACTGGTGTTGACATCAGAGTATGTGATGGGTGCAGTTTTGGCACATGTAATGGACAATGAGTAACGGCCCACAGCATTTGTATTGTACATATTGCCAAGCAGTGAAAGTAATTATGCGCAGATTGATAAAGAGGCAATGGCAGTAAAGTTTGGTGTGAAAAAATTCCGGCAGTACCTGGCAGGCAGATCTTTTACTGTCGTGACTGATCACAAACCATTATTGCGGCTGTTGGATCAACAGTGTTCAACGCCAGATATCTTTTCACCCCAAATGTTGCAGTGGAGCCTTCTGTTAACAATGTACGACTATAAGATAATCTATAGACCAGGGGTTCAAATTGGGTATGCAGTTGCCTTGAGCAGATTGCCACAACCTGTCAACACCTGATAAGTGCCACTGGTGGCTAATGTGTTGATGATGCCAGAGGCACCCTTGGTTACTACTGCAGTAGTGCAGTGGTTAGAACAGGATCCAGTGTTGAAGCAAGTAAAATTTTTCGTGTTGAATGGCTGGCACCCAAGAATTACCCAGTGAAGATATCAGACCATATTTGAACAGATGGTTGAAACTGTCAATCTATCGTGATTGTTTGCTATTGGGCACTCTTGTGGATATTCCCAACCAACTGCAAAATGAGTTGCTACAGATGCTGCATGTATTACATAATGGAGTCAAGCGCTCAAAGGTAATAGCACGTAGCTATGTATGCTGGCCAAAAATGGATAGAGAGATTGAGGAAGTCATCGGCCACTGCCAGATTTGTCAGTCTTACCGTAGAGCTCCGGCGAAGACATGTGCCCTGGAATGTACCTCAAAATCCTATGTCTCATTTACATGTAGATTTTGCTGGTCCATTCCAAGGATAATTATTCCTCACTGTGATTGATGCATTTTCTAAATGGCCTTAAGTAAAGTTATTGTAATTTAGGTCTTCAGCCACAGTAGTACAGGAACTTGGGAACATTTTCAGCATTCATGGTTTTCCTGACATCATTGTCTGACTACAGCACTGCTTTTCCATCAACAGAGATTACAATATTTTTGGAGAAAATGGCATTGCTTATAAACACACACCCTCCATATCACTCAGTGAGTAATGGGCAAGCAGAAAGAACAGTTCAAACTGTTAAGGATAAATTGAGGAAGTTAACAGAAAGCAATTTGAATACAAGGCTGCAAAGAATGCTGTTTCCACTGCACACAACCCCTAGCATTACAACCCAAAAACCACCAGCAGAGCTCTTAAAGGGGTTGCAATTGAGGACAAATTTTGACAGGTTGTACCCTCATACCGTGGCAAGTAATCCAGAAGTGACAGTCTAGGGGGTTCAGGAAGGAAAATTTCAATAGTTCAAAGAAGAGGATCCTGTGTTGATACGCAACTATGTCACAGGACCTAAGTGAGTCCCTGGAGTCATGGTGCCCAGGGAGGGCCCAGTGACATGTCAGGTGCAAACAGAAGATGGTTGTGTAACAAATTATGTAGACCAGTTGTTGCAGCATGCCCCCAAGAGAAGCACCGGATCTCATGAGACAAGGTTGACGTGAACCACGCGTTCACGAGCTCCTTGTGCCCACTGTGACCGCAACAGTCACAAAAACTGCACCAGCTACACCGGGCCGCACCAACCACATCAGGCCAAGAGTGCGTAGTGCAGGTCGACAAGAACGGAACTTGCACCTTCTTGCCGACAAGGACTACGTAACTCAAGAGACTGTCCGACTCATTTATTACAAGAGGTAACTCTTAATAAATAGGAAGGCTATCCGAAGCTGTGTTTACCCCAAAGCCACAGCCGTTGGGCGCAATGGCAATTGGTTGTTGCGTTGTTGCGTTGTAGCGTTGTAGCAGCTCGCGCAGCGACATACAACGTGACGCACCACCAAGTGGCATTGAACTGGCTTGTAGGCCGAAGCTGAAGTGACAGGTCACCCAATAGTGTCATCCAATAGTGTGCAGCATTTTTACAAACACATTAAACACCATTACCTCATTCACATCTAGTCAGGGGTGTGTTATTGCATTAACAGCAATTGAGCATGGCATTCCACACCCCTTTGCCCAAGTGGACTCTTCCATCCCTTCAGGAGACAGCAACCTGGCAACACTGTAGCCAGTGAAATTCTAAAACGTCCTAAAAAGTGAAATAAAAAACTTTTTACGAGACAACTTAATATGGTATTAATGTTTATTTATACAAGCGCAATTATGTTTTCTAAAAGGGTGATTGCCTATAAAGGCCTCCATGTGTGGTGACATTCCCAGTCAATTTCACAACATCAACCTTAACAGACATTTGTTAATCAACAGGTGTGTCACCAATGTGTTTAATTTAATTTATACAATTTTTCACCATTGCAATCATATCACATAGTGTTCATGTTATGTTTCATCATTCGCCGTTTGACTTCGGTTCTAGTCACGGAAACCGAGGTCACTCGGCCAGTTCGTCTCGGCACTCTGATAAGAACGGCGGCGTTGGTCGCCCACTCCCCTCGGTACCATCATCTAAGCTGTAATCACTTAACTGCAATATCAACATTAATTAACTAAAACATTTGTTCTATCACTTTACTGTACAGAGGGGAGAGCCACCTGCACTCTCACCAGAGAGCTTAACGCTATCGCGTATCAACATAATAACACATTTATTTCACGCTAAGGTCACGGCAGGCCGTAAATGCTGGGTCTATTTTCTTGCATTATTCACATGTAGTCAAGCACAGTGAATAAACCTGTTTACTAAGTTCAATTTGTGTAGAGTTATTGTCCTCCGGGACACACATGTTACTACACCCTTTGTAGTACCTCCCGCAATTTCCTAGTATATTTCAGGAGTACGAGACAGCCTACAGTCTCGTCATAAGGTATAAATAGTGTAACAGTAAGTACGTGACAACATCATCAACAAACTGACTGAGGCATCCAGGGCCCCTGGCCCGTCGACTGAACAACCATCACTAACTCTCCACTGGGTTATGACACTGGGCAATTCAACACTCAACCAGCCTTGGGTAACCTTGACCACATAAAGGTGCTGCACAAACATCTTGTCACAGACCAGATGAGAAGAATCAAGAATTGTTAGGCACCAAGAATGTGCTGGACTGCAGTGCTCAGAGGTTGCTCCAGCAGGGTTCCAGTCCAGCTTCACCAGGGGTTCCAGAACAACCATTCATTGGGTTCCCCAAATTCAAACAAATCCCCTGGTATACCAACAGAGGAGCTGGCGAAAGACCTGGGCACCTCTCACCTTAGAGCATCTTAGTGTGGCCTCTTGAGCAGGTCCAAGGGCTGCAGAGCCCATCACGGGGTACGAGACGGACCGTTTCAACCTAGACCAGAGCTATGCCAAAACATTTATATGCTTCATTGTTCACGACAACCACATTGTATTATTTTTAGTCTGACTAGTAAACAGTCTGGGAAGAGGGAGTGTTATATATTTAATGTAACTAGGTTATGTTAGCATAACAGATAGTAGCGTAAGGACAGCCTAGTTGTATAGCGTGTAAGTTGGCAGCTATGAAAGATGACTGGTACAATGATGTGTGGTGAACTTTACAGTCAGTGTGTGCGCTCTGGCAACATGGCCGACATGTATTGAAACACTTTGACGTGATTCAGGGAACATACTGTAATGATGAGCACATAAAAACCTTAAAATCCTAAATGTGGTCCACCACCAGCACTGAGGCTAGTGGTACACCTGCCAATGCAAATTGCATCATAGTACAGCCCAGGCACAACTTAGTTCATATATTCTTTTGGTGGCTTGATAATTGACCTGACAGATTATAAAGTCAGCTGCTTGCGAGCACCCTGCATCTTCCCAAAGAACAACTCACCACCTGCAGTCTTGTCTCCATGACGATAATCAAGGGACAGAGGTTACTACCAAATAGCAGGTGTGGACAATAAAGTATGGGTGGAATTATGAATTTAAAACCCAAGCTTAACCCATAAAAATAAAACTCAACAAACTTTGTTAGTGTAGTAACAAACCATCCCAAGTCACTTTGCAAATGAATTTACAGTCTTCTAGTACACCAGCCTTATTAAATATCAAAATTAACCACAAATTTATTAACAGCAAATTAAATGGGTAGCCTTATTAAAAAAACCCTATTCTCCTCACACACTAAGGACACTGTACGTTGTTCACAATAATACATTTTTCCTCTCCATTACAACGGATTCAATTCAAATGGTGCATGCATTTTACAGCAGTTAATCTCTGAGTAGACAATCATAGTACCTGCGATCTGCTCCAATGTGTAGATACGACCCAGCCCAACCTGGTCAGCTGCTTCCCTCCAGCCTTTGAAGTACTGTTTGAAGGCTGATGGTTCTGCTCCTTCAACAATCCTTTGCACCTACGATCAAACCAAATAACACAACTTTAAGTTTGCCACACGATACTGACCTGCACTGACAAGTGGAGGAAATATTTTTGTAAGCCTGCATTGTGGTTTGGTGATGTCCGTGTCTGCCCAAGAAAATATATTTGCACAACTAAATAACTTATTCCAGTTTGTATCAAATTTAAGTCATGAAATATGTATTATAGTTGTGTACATGACTGCTACTAAGCTGAAGTATTAGTTGAAAATTTTGATTCTTTTCTCAGATGATACTGGACTTTTCACTGGATCAAAATTTCAATTTCTCACTCTTTAAGAATATGGTTAAATTCCTCCCATTTCATAAAATAGTTTTTGGTTCTACTTTTCAAGATGTTGCAAAAGTTACTGCCAGGGTATCAGGGTGACATAACCCAGGTAGAGGGAATAGTTGAAAATGAGTATCCCAGTTAGGATTACATGGGTAAGTAGGTAGAGAGAGACAGTACGAGAAGTGAATTATGTAGGAAAATCAGGAAAATGAGATTTGTCGGGTCAGTGGAAATATGAGTGGACGCCAACTCGCCAGATAATTCGAGCGAGTACGAGCTCTTGAGGTATCCGGTGTTGTGAGCCAAAAGATCCAGTGGCTGAGTCACCTACTCACAACAGCAATTATCAAAAAATAGCATCGCACCTTGAGGCAGTGAATGCTCCATGGACAAGGCCAGGTCCCGAAGCTCAACACACTACAGAAATGTAGTCTCAATTTCCAGTAGCATTGTTCTATTGAGAATTACCACACATACTTTACACAACACAGTACAATTGTGTTAGAGTGGGCCTGGCACATGAGGCCTACTAGTAGCAACAACTGCGGAAAATGCACAAATGGCAGTAGTAAGTTTTAATATGATGCACAACGTCTATTAGAAATGGCAATGACGTCACTGTCAGACAAGGGTTCTATAGTGCCGGTCAGAAGCACTGGTGTCTCTTTACCTTGCTTTCACCCGGGGTAGATTCTGGCTCGGCGACTGCTGGTTGGAATGAGGGCCCTGTCCTAGGGCAGCTGCTGGGTTGATCGCGGGTGTGAGCGGCGACGGCATCTGATAGGTTGGCTGCGGCGCCTGGAAGTGCAAGATGGCACGGCCCAGGGGGTAATGGTAAGCCCGGTCATTGACTGACTACGATCGGGTGTTTTTTTGCCAGCGATCTTCTGGGGGTGGCTGAAATGAGGTGCTAGAGGGGACTGGGAGGAGAGACCTCGCCAGTCATCAGGCAGCTTGAGCTCAGTCTCATGGGCAGGGGCTGCTGAGGGCTAAGGCAATGGGTTGCAGCACAACCAACTAGGTTTAGAGGCAGCAGCTGCCTTGTTAACTCTCCTTGCACCACTTCTATGGGCAAAGGGCATACGGGAAAAGTACTACGGTCTCTACCACACAAAGTAGGAGCAGGCGACGAGTTCCCTGGCTAAAGTGTAACCAGAAGAGGTTAGGCCACCCAGAATCAGTCCTGTCACTCCAACCGGCGAAGTACAACGCGGTGAATGGAATGGGTTAGCTGATCTGGATATCTAACCGCTTCATCGCGTGTATTCCTAGTGGTTGTGGCTCTACCTTACAGTGTTTCAAGTACCAGAGTACTTGGTTCAAGGTACGGGTGGCCGTCGACTGGGTAATTTTTGATGACTTACGTGCACCCAATTAAGGGTAGTCCGCAGTCCTACACTAGTTTCGACAAAGTGGGTTTCAAGATGCGGTTTTCTGCTTCTACTTTGTGGGTTTGACGTCTACGAGGTCTGAAGTCACAATCACCTTACAATAAGCACACGAGGTTGGCTAAGAATAAGTGTTTACTCTCCAGAGGAAGAGAGACGGTAGCCCCTACTATCTCCTAGCTATCAATTGTACTGAAACCAGCAGAAGTAGACTACGTTAAACCAGATGAAGGGGACCTGGGGCAAAACTAAACAAGAGCAGAAATAGGCTAGGTAGCTATGACAACTGACCCTAACTAAACTACACTGTTGTCCAGAAGGGACTCGGGGTTCACTACCAAAGTGGTAGTTAGTGTACGGGGAAAAAAACTTCCTTGGAAGTCACTGGACGCTGGTCTGAAAGGTTTGAAGTCTTAAATAATTATTATGCCAGTCTGCATCATGCGTCAAATGTGAGATCGAAGCCTCCCTGGTCAACAAACCTGAAGGAGGAATGCTAATGCTGCTATCATGGAGGAGGTGAAAGGTAGCAAAGGTATCTGTTACTTACAACAAAATTATTTAAAATTAATGGTGATTGGTGACAAATACTTGAGGTTTATCCATGATGCAACGTGCACACATCAGCTACAATCTATGAAAGTCAGACTGAGGAGTTGGGATGTTGGTGGCTGAGCTAGCCGAAAACGCATCCAAATCTACAAAGTAAATTTTGTTATGTACACAATTACGACTTAGACCTTAAAATTTGGGGCATTATTTCAACTCACCTGTATATAAAAAATAAAAGTAAGAATTTTTATAACAATTTTCATTAAAAGAATGAGAATATAAATATTTGATATCATACTTTAAATCCAAATAAATTTCTAAAATGTAATTACAAAGATATTAAAAAAATGTACTTTATTTTTTTGTATATAATTTATATTTATTAGCAAATAAATTAAATCTGATTGTGAAATTTGAAAAACAGATCAATCCTTTAATTGATATATTAGAAAATATTAGTGACAAATATAAATTATTAGTGAAGATAAAAATGTTATGAATACTTATTTAGTTCCTATAAAATTAAAAAATTTAAATTATCCTTCAGCACCAAAACAAAATTATTTTGAAAGATAATTATTTCCATATTAGAGTTCCTCTAAATAATAATTAAAAAATATTTTTAAAAAATTTAGACTATTTTGAAAAACAAATAGGAATCTAACCATTAAAATGTATATTAAATCTTTAAACTTGGTAAAAAGATCATCATATTATAGAAATTATAAGTTTGGCATAAACTGAATTGGAAATAAAAATATAATTGGAGATTCTGATGATTTTAATAAATGATAGTTATAATAATAATTAATTTAATAAAGGATCAAAGAAACCTTAAGAAATCAAGATCAAAATCTAACACTACACAAAAACTTTACTTGCCAAGAAGTCCAAAATGTGGTGAAGGAATTTAAAGATTATGATAATTTACTAAAATAATTTATTTGGATGGACAATTTAAAAAAAATTGATTAATACATTATTAGTTATTCATGGTAAAGAAAATGCTGGAAATAAAAATTATAATAGAAAAGCTAATATAATAACAATTTAATAACAAATTTTTTGATTTTGTTATTAATAATCCTAAAGGCATCCCATCTTGAAAGATTTAAATGTTCCAAATACATTTTTTGTGTATTTTCATAAAGATTTTTCAATGTGTTTTATAATATTAGAAATATTTTAGAATCATTAAATTTTTTATTATTATTAATGTTTTAAATAATTACAGTTTATTTTAAAAATGTATCATCAGGAGTTACATATTTTTTTAGATTTTAAATTTTAAATGCTTGTATTTTTAATTCAAAAGTTGTATTTTTTCTTTAATTTTTATTTCTATATTTAAATAATTAAACCTTATTAATTTTTGAAAATGGATTATAAATATTTTTTTTAGGAAAAATTTAGGTTTTCTTTTTTAATTGATATATGTGTTAATGTTTTTAAAATATTTTTATAAGACAATCGTAATGTTTCAACTGATTTTTTTGCAAAAGATCTTAATTCATGAAATGAATAATTTGTTAAATTATAAAGAACTTTATCACAATATTTTCAAAATATTCTTTTTATTTAGTCTTAGTAGCTTAATTAAACAAATATGGTTTTGTTTCATATTTCAAAAATCCTTTATAATTTTTTTATTTACAAAAACTTTTAATGACTTAATGATAACTTATTCATATAATTTAACCATTCTCTCATTTTTTTTATTTACAGGTTGGTTTTCACTTAACTACTCAAGCTGCACTAACTGGCACAAACTCTCAAATCTGCACAGAGCTGTACAGCACAGCATTTATCTCAGTCGGATGCGACATAACAACTCTTCTGCACTGTCTCTCTTCATTGGTGCAGATTATATTGGAGAGCTATATGCGGTCCAAATTGCACTAGCTTTTGAGGAAGTGTAGCTCATGTAGTGTAAACAAATATGGTGTTTTTTTAATGTTACACAGAGTTTGGATTAACAAAGTAAGTTGTAATGATGCAGTAGTACTAATTTTCGGGATACGTGGTTCATTTTCTTTCGCTTTGCCAGGTGTCTTAAAATTTTTATCGGGATTCAAAATTAAAGTCGTGGGGGTTCGTATATCGTTATCGGACATACTTTTTCTGTTTCAGGGAAATCTTAATTTTTGTTAAGCGTCAGCATCAGTATTACAAACTTTTCTAAATAGCGTTGACAGATTTGATTATTTTTTACCAACGATGCAGTTTGGATGGCACTGCTGGCGATGCCGGCTGCCGTGCCCTTATCTGTGAAGAAAGGGGGCAATAGGCCCGCAGCATAAATACTCTGTCTCTGTCCCATAAAAAATAAACTTAACAAGCAGCCAAGGAAGACGCATCGTGTGTGACGAATTTCGCCCACACCGGCAAGCACCTGCGACCGTTAAATCTTTCAACTTCATTCTTTCTCGGCATACTTAATGCTAATAATCTTAAAGAATTTCATGTTGCTACCACTGAGCTAACCGAGTGATAACTTCCAGCCGTCAATACCTTGACGTGCATCGTTACAAATATGCCATCCCAAACAAGAGGCTGCATCATTACAAACATGGCGGCCTAACGCCGGGCTGCAATATTATAAATATGGCCTGAACGAGTCGCAGCAACGTCACAAATAATATTAATATCACATGGAAGATTATAGTTTTTAATAGATTTTTGCAGATGCCTTAAAAATGTGTTCAATGGAACAAGGAAATTAAAACCTGTAACCAAAGATAATACTTTGTGAGATACAAGAATAGATATTAACCATTAGGTATTGTAATAAGGCATTAGGTTATTTTGATTACTCCCAGAAAATTGCAACATTAAACACATTCAATAAAAATAGGAGATTTTTAAAATTATGTTACTTAATCCGAAGAATTAATCAACTTAACTTTAACTGCTTTCTAACAGTTTAATTTGGGATTTTGTGTATCCCACTATAAATGGTCAAATATTGCACAAATGCCTTTCACTTAATTCTGTTTGCACACATAAACGAGGAGAAAACTCTGGTGTAGGAGCCCAGCCCAGCACAGCATAACACTACACTGTATTGCCCAGTGCAACACAAACCTTCATAGGAAGAAACTAAGCTTATATATACATTCACCATTTTTATTTTTTTAAAGTACCAATAATTTTTTTTTCTAACAATTAATACAATTTATAAATATTTTAAAAATTAACAATTTTTTATTTCTAATTGCTATATTTTTTGGTAGTTCTTTTTTCCATTTGTTGATATTTTTTTTAAATATTCATTAGCGCATAGTTTACATAAATGTAAATGTTTTTCTCTTTAATTATGATGAGAAGAGTATTAGCTAACACCTTTGTTTTTTCACAGTATTTACTTGGTTCTGTTAATGTAACGGTTTATTTTACTATAATGTAATATTTGTTATTTTTTAAATACTTATTTTTATGCTGTTCTCTTTTATATCCATTAGTAGATATTTTTAATTTATTAATATAAGAATTGGTATATTTTATTTTATCATAATTTAAGTATTTTGGTTAAGTTTTCTATAATTGAATAAAAATTAAATTAAATTATATAATAAAAATAAAAATGGATTCCATGGTACAAAAATTAAATAACTTCAGTGTTTATAAAGCTACAAGAGTTAAAATTAAACAAAAAATTTAAAATACATAATTTTCAAAATAAAAAAAGACAATTTATGGTAAAAAAAAAAAACTGTTTATAGTTTTAGAATCATTTTGCCTAACAGGTATTTAAAACTCATTGAAAATAAATATTTCACAATTATGAATGAAAAATGTTATATTAGTAATATAGGATTTATATAATCAAGAAGGATCTATCAGTGCATAATATTAAGATTTAATTTCAATTAAATTTCAAAATTTATTTTGTTTAATTTTTTTTAAATATTTTTTACTTGTAATATTTATATTTTTTTGAAGTTTTTAATTAAATTTTTGTTTTTAAATTTTTTAAATAATTTTTAAAATTTTATAATTAAAAACATTAATATTTAAATTTTCAAGTTTTTTTAATTTTTTCTAATTTTGTTTTACGTTTTGTCTAAAATATTAAGGATTTTGGAAATAATCTGGTTTCTTGATAATTTTTAATTGACAATAATTTTAGTTTCATAATTTGTTAAATTAGAGAAAATTAAAAGTGAGCCAGGCTGTGCATTTATTAACTGCTGTTTTACTCTCTGTCTCGCATAACTTGGCAAGATTTTGACAGTTTGATGAAAGTAGCACCAAATGTTTACTTTACGTTTATGTATCCTTTCACCATCACCTGGTACATCAAATGGAGGCTCTATATTTTATCAACACACTGTCAGATAATCCACTTGCCTTAGTACTGTAATGCGCAACAAATTTTAAGGTATTTATAAATTGACATCTAAAAAATTTGTAGGTTATAAAAGTAATATAAAACCTTGCAAAAAATTAAATTTTTGTTAATTATTTTTTAATTTATCAGACACAGCGAATTTGGGCAAGCATTTGTGAGACTGTAATTTTAGTTCTTGTCACACTTTGAACTTTAAGCTAATATGTTAAGACTGGAAATAAAAGTAATTTAGGGAACTTCCTTGACAAAGTACTTTAATTTGCCAACAACTTACCAATGACTATTGCAAAGCAGTAATTCTGCTATTACGGATACTAAACAGCTTGAGTTGGAAATATATGGTATGAAATAACGTCAGAATTACTTAATAACTATCCACGTGCGCCCCACTTTCTTCATTTTATTATTACACTATAGTAACAACACAAAAACCAGTAAATAGGTTTGCGGGAGAACATGGCGTATAATGGACATAGTAGATGTAATGATTACCGGCCCAATAGAAATGACCAGTAATCAAAATTGCTGTATACGGAAATACAAGTTACTTTGAAAATTATACAGAGCTTGCGGAAAAAAAAAACCATTGGTATCTGTTTGTAAATTTGTTATTTTGCACAATAAAACTTATTTATTCAAGCTGGTAGTGCTTCAGGAGCTCGCTGACAGATAGTACACATGGCATGGAGGTGAGCCGAGCACGTTGCTCCACAGGTAGCAGCACGTTTACCTGCCTCTTGATCCAGTCTGTTTAAAAGTTTACTTTTCTCCTATTACTGGTTCGAAAAAACTTAAGTTAGATATATTTAGTTAAATTATTTATAAAAAAAAAAACAATACCCACCATATATCTGTAGGCTTTTGGAGTTAATATCAAGCATGTACGAGTTCTGGACGAAGAGTGGGGATACGATTTGAGAAGAACTTCCAAGGTTAGAAATTGAGTTTCCTTTGAATATGTATAGTTTTAAAGTGCATTTATTTTTCAACACCTATACATTACTTTAGCACAAAGTTTACTTTTGTAACACTAATGACCGCTGTTTCATGACCACGTAAAATAAAATGCATTAGTTAATCTAGTAACTCTTTCCTATCCGCGTATTTTCTGCTAGTCTGAAGTGCGTCGGCAGTGCACTGAGAATAGCAAACGTAATATTAATTTTTGTTCGTTCGTGCATCAGCTGGTACAGGATTTTGTTACTGGCACATTGTTTGTTTAGTATACCAGTTGCCACTCACTGGCTGTCATGATCTTGCCAAGTTCTGAGAGCGAGTCGCCACTGCAGTTTTCCTCAGTAGTTGAAGTTTTACCCAACTCCATGAATTCACGGTACACTCAAAACAGTGGCCCATAGATATCCCAGTGCCTGCACAATTTTGGAGATGGAGTGCCCCATACATCTGGCCCCTATCAAATGCGCCGAGATTTAGTTTATTCTCTACTGTGCTCAACAGCATCCCAGCCATGCAAGACTGGACACTATTCCATTTAACAGGACAACCATAGTGCCATTTTACCAACATGGCAGGTGTGTGTAATTCGGCCACTCACAAGTGTAATTATGGATGACAAAAGCACACTGTAATGCGTGATAACTTTTAGATCTTTCAGTGTTATTAGGGGAAAGCAGTTTATTTCAACTAATGGTTTAGTAAATTAGTTTTTTTATGAACTGTATTTTAGCAGAGTTCCTTTCTTTGAAATTCTCAAAGGGCCTTAAAATTTTTTTTTTCAAAATGTAGGTAAGTTTTGAAATACTGCATTTATGTTATATGAAGATAACAGGAAAAAACATGTTTACAATACAGGGCAGCAAATCTTGAGGTGTATAAAAGGTTCTCTGCATTACACAGTACCAAAATTAAGATTTTAATCATCCATAGAAACATTTAAGCAATTGTGCACTGTTCACAATAAACTGAGCACACTGAAAGTCCTGCTGAAGATCTATTTGTCTGGACATTGTGTATTCTTCCGCCATATGTAATATTAACATTGCCATGGGCCTGATTACTTTTTATTCAGGTTTCAGTCACATGGAAGTGTAAAATTATTATAAAAGTGAATAAATATTTTACAAATTTCTAATTTCTTACACCTACATACAATAATAATAAAAAAAAAAATTAATTTTTCAATGCTTACAAATCTTTACGTAAGACTTTTAATTCAGTGTTAAGGCATGGGAACTACTTTGTATCCATTGTTACCAACTGTACTGGGCTCGCGCCAGTCCGTGTACCCATTCAAATATACGGAGGTAGTCACAGTCACATTTTCCAAAGGTTGAGTTTAGATGTTCTCAATTAAATGTGAACAGCTTATATCAGAGAGAACCTAATTTGGAACATCACAGAAAAATTGGCATCGCCACTGGTCTGAACATTATGACTCACCTTTGTCCATGCAGGGTAGTTGTTTGTTACCAGAAACTTCTCTGCCCTCTTCATAGCCTCAACTTTCTCATCTTTGGTGCACTGTCGGCCAATCCACACAAAGATACCGGAAGTCACTGTATCCAGTATGAAACAGTCCTGTCAACATAGCCATTTTTTTCCTATTATAAATACTATGAATCCTGTGCATAGTAAACACAAATGGAACAAAATACTAATTCACTTTGCTACAAAAAATAAAGTGAAAAAATAGAATACAAATGCAGTGCACACTCAAAAATTTGCATGTACTACAATACAAAAAAAAAAAAAACTTTTAAAAAAATTGGTTATGCAGCAATAGGGACTATTTTAATGACAATCAATAAATGGTCCTTGCTGAAAATCTTGCAAAATAATAAGTAAAAAATATATTAAATTTTGCAAAATGCTCAAACAAAATTATACTTTTATAATAAATTAACCAGAAAGTTCGTAACACACCTTATTTGTTTCAGAATTGTCTTCTCTTCAATTCGATGAGACCGTCTACAGGCTGCAGATGTTGGTAGTAGTCGTGAAATTTTTATAAGTGTATTGTAGTGAGTGCATAGCAACTAATTGGCCTTTAAAAAATGTGAATTAATAAGTAGGTAATATTAAGTGTGGCTACAATTATGAAACTGTAAATATGGAGCTATGACTACATAAATGTTATCAGTATTTAAAACTACAAAAACGAAAAAATATTTAACAGGAAAACTGTTGTATAAACACACGACAAGAATATTGATGGAAGATGTTTTGAACACAAAGTCATAGCTCCATAGAAGTGTTTTTTTGCAAGCAATCATCCGAACAAGCAACAATTACACAAGTGGAAACATAATACAAAAAAACAGATTTGTAAGAAGATAGATTAGAGTTTGATAATTTTATCAAATTGACTTAATAGAATCATCTCCATTAACAGTGACAAGACTCCATGTTACTTACATTTCATGCAGTCACAGTGATGTTTAAGAATATGAACTGCTACATCTACAATGTACTCTACAGTGCAGAAAATACTAAATATTTTATTTAGAACGGCAATAAATTTATGAAGATTTTAGACACTACTCTGATAATTCAAAACAATGTTGCATACCATTTAATTTCTTAGATAAATATAAACACCTTTACTACAAATGCAAAACAACTTACAAAGCTCACAATGAACTGTATTAAAACTAACAAGTACGCTTACCAAATGTTGCAAAGAGTAATTATGTCCACAATGCCTGTAAAAGTTAACTATAATTTTGTTGAATTGAATGGTAAATTGTGAGGTGTTCCGAGACAAAATTAAATCAATCTCTACAGTTTAAAAGTTAACAGGACAATATAGGGGATTGCATATCCACGAAACTGGCCAGACATTTGGCACTGAATGATAATACCTTTGCTCAAAAAGGTGAATGAGTTTTGGGTCCATTTTACCTCGATACCATGTAATAGCAAGAGTACAGATGCTATGAATATTTTACCAGAATGTGTACTGTGCACCACATAACCAAAAAAGAAGAGCTGCCATGAATTTTGTAATGGCAGTTTTACTATATAACTGGAGCAAGAAAGTTACATTTTAGATATTGGCCAGTGCTTATGCTACAAGGTTCACCTGACAAAAAAATTTAAATAATACACTCAGTGGAAGATAAGAGGATATAGCCAGGGAAAGTTAAAAGAAGTTATCTTAATAATCTGTTCTCAAAAATGAGTAAAGGCAAATACATGTATGGAAGATCACCCATGACCTTGCCATGTTATAAGGAGTTGACTAGATTTAATAATGTAATTATGATAAGTGTTATTTTCATGATTACTACTACATACTTATTTTGGCAATTATTTACATGAATATTTAAGGCACAGTAAGCATTAAAACGATTCNCATGATTACTACTACATACTTATTTTGGCAATTATTTACATGAATATTTAAGGCACAGTAAGCATTAAAACGATTCAAATTCATGTGTTCAATTAATTTTCTTATATGAATGACAATACTGGCCAACAGCAAGGGTAAGTATGAGAAATTTTTTAATGTTCGCAGTTTCCTAATAAACATAGTCTTAACTGATAGTATGAATGTTGAATCAGGCATATCATTGTTAAAGCGGTATGAAACTGAAGGTGTGAANGCATAGTCTTAACTGATAGTATGAATGTTGAATCAGGCATATCATTGTTAAAGCGGTATGAAACTGAAGGTGTGAAAATAGGTACCTAGGCCCCTACTGCTAAACACATGAGTGTAGACCTACACAGTGATAAGAATAAAATTTGCAGGAGCAGATACAAAATATTACAGCTGATTATTAGGATAGAATATTAAAGGAAATGGCAAAGGAAGCTAAATGTGTAAATCTTAGAAAATCCACNTTACAGCTGATTATTAGGATAGAATATTAAAGGAAATGGCAAAGGAAGCTAAATGTGTAAATCTTAGAAAATCCACCAAAATTTATAGTTTTCAGGAGTTAAGCCTAGCAGTCATAACTAGGTGATCAGAGAAAAAACTGAGTTGCTTGTAANCAAAATTTATAGTTTTCAGGAGTTAAGCCTAGCAGTCATAACTAGGTGATCAGAGAAAAAACTGAGTTGCTTGTAACAACACATATTGTGAGAAATCAATTACAAAACATGTGTAGAATACAGCCGATAGATTATGAAATATCTTATCATTCATATTACAGGTGTTGCAGTATTTTATTTATCTATATTTACAGACCTACAGTGCACAAACATAATATGTACAACATACTTAAAACAGCAGTGAAATTGAAATATTTACAGGAAAGATTTACCGGAAAATTATACATATACATGTAATCAAATTTGACATCCCATAATTTCTTGAAGTTATTACATTTTTACAAAAATCTACAAGTTAACCTGGTTCAGTAAGAATTAATAAGAATCTCTTCCTGGCAAAGTTAAAACTTAGAGATACACATTTTCATAAACATTTTAAGTTTTAGGAACACAGTTTATTTGTCAAATTGTCATTTTAAATTACTAATATGAACTGACTCCATGAACTGAACAGTTTTATCCTACTGTAGCACAAAATTATACATACAAGTCTGCATTATTCTCACTGTGCATCAGAATTAAGCCTCGTCTCCTCCTCAATACAGACGAGACAACATGCACTTCAGTTCAGTATTTATGGTTATTGGTATCTTTCCCATTTTGTGGTGGTACTATACCATTAACAGGGACACAAGGGAATGATTTTGGTACACAGGAGGACAACAAACATATACATTAATCCCAATGAAATGTCACTTCACTATTACCATTGAAACTACATTAAAAGTGGAAGAGAAGATTCTCCTGCTGGAGCCAAGAGCTTGGAAACCACTGCCGAAGTATCAGGAGACACCGAGCAACTACCCTAGCTGGAAACCAAAATGTTAGTATGCAAACAGCATTAGACCCCAGGCAGGCAACACATCACTTTCTAGGCAGCTCGATGCCCACACACTTATCCCACAGTCCTTGTGACAGCCTTGTACGCAACACATGCACTTTGCAGCCCATGCAAAGGAACTCACAGCCACCACCATTTACAATTCTCCCAATAAACTTAAAGTCACAAAAAGATGGCGAAGAAAAAAAAATCAAGAAACTATTTACAGGCTGCTACATTGAGACTTGATCAAACAATTCTTGCTGTATTTGTCACTACTGGATACACAGTGGCAAAGTGCCCATACATCTCTTGGAAATTTAGCCTGCTGTTTTATCTAAAGCTAAAGGGCCAGGTATGACTGCACTACCAAAATTTCCAGAAATATTTCATGGTTAAGATGTTTACACAATTAAGTTCTCATTTATTACACAAATNCTGCACTACCAAAATTTCCAGAAATATTTCATGGTTAAGATGTTTACACAATTAAGTTCTCATTTATTACACAAATGACATATACTTTAAAGTTTCAAAAAGAAGAAGTTAGGATGCTGTACCTGTGTGGTCTTCATCTAACTAAAACACAAAACACCAAGCATTTTCAAGACTACAAGTCTACATGGCTCAGTCAGATGAATGCCTTTAACTGTAAAAATTGGTAACTTGATGTCAAAAGTTCAGAACATAGATTAGCATGTTTTGCCAAGATGCTCAAGTTCCTCTACCAAAACTTTTTCAACGCCACATCATCACCATTAATACGGTTTCCTGCCACCTCTGAGCTGGGGACAAATTTTTCACAGCATGCAGGATACTGCAAAACTTAAATACTATCATCACACCTTTTGCATAATTCAAAGTCAATTCTGACACGAGCGCAAGTGCAGATGCTAACATGCTCTGCCAGCACCACGGCTGGACATGTTGAGGGAACATGCCCTGCAGTGAAAAATCACTACCACCAGGACAAGATGACCATCCACTTCCAACCATGCTGCAAGATTATTGTATTTCATGTGGTCCTGTGTGAAATTAAATGCTCTGAGTATAAAGTACATGACTCCAATTTTTAACCAATTTTTTTAAACCTATTTCAGTCAGTTAATAAAATTTAAGAGACAAATTACAAACAATTTACAGGGATCTGCCACACTTTACACCGATATAACAAGATGTGAATAAACACCAATTTGACTAGTGCAGTGGTGTTTCCAAACAGAGCGCTAGTTGTGACATAATAAGTTGACATGTTATTACTGAAATAAAGTGTGAAGGGTTTGCTACATTCTTTGGTTTCAGGTATATGAAAACGTATACTAGCATTTACCGAGATTCATAACATGCCTGAGATTCACCCCTTGTGCCCAGAAACCCCAAACGCAGTGGCAGGCAACTCTGCCCTGGATCCTGCATTGTGACCAAATGATTGGATTAACACGCGGCAGATTTTAGGTTGCTTTCCTTGTCTTTGAGGTCACTCGACCTGAATCCGATAAAACACATTTGGGATGCTGTTGAGAGGAATGCGCACACCCTGGAGACTACTCCAACCAATCTCCATGCATTGTAGGAGGCTGTGCAGCAATCCTGTATCAGTATGGCTCCTGGCTGCTTCTGGAGCCTTGAGTCCATGCCATACTGCATCACTGCTGTCATTAGGGGGGAAAGGGAGTGCTACATGCGACTAGGAAAATGTATCTAATTCAACTGCTCATGAGTGTATATGCTAGTAGAAGATTAGNAAGGGAGTGCTACATGCGACTAGGAAAATGTATCTAATTCAACTGCTCATGAGTGTATATGCTAGTAGAAGATTAGTTTGTAACATTTCAGTTAAATCACAGTTTTAACATTTCAAATTAATCAGATGGTCGTAATTCACAGCTTCTCAACTTTTTATTCAACTCTTTAGTTGTTTCAAGCAAATTAGCAAATAAATATGACAAATAAATTTTATTAGTCTTCTCTTATTAAGTATTCACCTTTAAAACATTTTGCAGCAACTATTTCATTAATATTAAAAATATATAATCACATTTTTTATTTTGTTAAAACAACGATGCCCATCCTTGGCTGTGGTTGTAAGACTTCTGCTACAGAAAATTACGTTAGATTTTTCCTTCAGCTATAATTCTCATTATCTGCTCTCCGATTGGCTGTTTTCTGACCACAGAACATCTCTCCTCCAACCAGCAATGGCGAAACTAGAGTCAACTAGGATAACTTTCTTTACGCTCACATGATTGAGGAATTTCAATACAGAATACCCTCCAAGGTCAATTGAATAATAAACAAACAAAATTGGAATACTGAAAATCCTCTAAAATGACCTACACACGATCTCTAGGTCAATAAATTAATAATATAAACAAACTTTACATTGTACTTTTTTAAATCACATAATGTAGCTTAATTTGTAAATTATATTAAATGATTTGACACTAAGCAAATACTCTGTAATCTTAGACAAATATAATATCTAGAACCAAAGTGAAAATAACTGAAAACCGCAATGTTAAAAGTTATGCTAGAATTGAGACAATCTTCATATAATTGCAAACAGATATAGTTTAGTGTAGTGTCCGGCCAATTTGGGTAAGCTATCAGAGTGTTGTGTTCGTATATATTATTGTGTAGTAATAATATAGCAACAGTAGTGGCAACTTTATTACAATAATTGTTTACTGTAATCATTTTTGTTGCTTACCAATATTTTTTGTAAATAAAAGAAAAATATTCTTTATTTTTACCAATAGGCATAAACAATACTAGATATGTTTTGTCTAGCTTCTGGTATTTTAGAATCCTTAAGTATAGTATGTTGTGAATATTTTTTACGTAAATGATGTTGAGCAACATGAACTTCCTCAAAGGACTTGGATGACTTCGGTAAACAGAAGCCAGGTGTGCACAGACTTGTTGCTATTGTGTGTTCCGCAGTACTGTTTTACGCAAGGCTGAATTCTGGGAATCGCAAAGAAAAAAAGAAAGAGCTGGTGCTGTTATCTCAGCCAACGCCAAAGTACCAGCTGTTTAAGATGGCTGGATCCATGTGACTGTAGTATAAGCGGGCCTCCTCAAGACATGGTTCTTGCATTTTTCAAAGGTCGGGATGCATAATGTAGCTAAGAAAAGTTTTTTCTGCAGTATGAACACAGAAAGTGGAGTTCAACACCATGAGCACAGGTATAACTCAAGAGGTTATAAGATTGATTCACAGTGTTGGCAGAAAAATTGCATACTCAGAGATGAAAGGTTAATTGTTTGCCTCTTTGGGGAAGTTGTGAGTATTGCATAACTAGCTAGTTTAAAGGTTTACTGAAGGAAAGTTTTGCTTCATGTTTGTTGTAGGCCTATAATTCATTAAGTTAAATTTGGTTTGTTTCTGGAAATTAAAAGAGGCTCCAATTGAGGTGTTAGTACTTCCGACACCACCTAAGTGGTATGAATTTAGTTTCATTTGGTCTACCTTCTCAATTAACTGTGGCAGGTTGGTGTGGTGGATGATCGAAAGGGGGATGAAACCCTGAATGCCAGTCAGCATGGGAAACAGGAGAAGACAGAAGACAAGGGCTGGCAATGGAAGTCACCCATCAAAAGTATGGAAAGGTGGTGTGAGACAAGCCTAGCCTGTTATTTGATGTAAATATAATTAAGTGGACATAATCACAGCACCTGTACTAGGTGCACCTGCACCATGTCAGATGCACCATGTCAGATGCACCATGTCAGTGCCGAAACCCCTCATGGCACAGCACTGCTAGTCAGAGGAATCTGTTATCCAAGCCGTCTGCAGCAGAGTAGGGAGGGCACACATGCTTGTGGTGCAGGGAACATTCGAGGTGCTATCGTCTGCTGGCATGGGTGCTCATTTGCATCTAATTTGAAAATTCCGCCACACCTCCCAAGAGGATATAAAAACCAAATTACTGGCAATTGTGGATCAAGTCTTTTCCATTAGTGTTTTTCCGCAGATTAGTCTTGGAGCNATATAAAAACCAAATTACTGGCAATTGTGGATCAAGTCTTTTCCATTAGTGTTTTTCCGCAGATTAGTCTTGGAGCATTTAGAGTCTTTATTCTGCGAGCTAGTGCCAGTCATGGGAATCCCAGCAGTGATAGCTTTTGAGCCTTCTTGTCAAGTTCCACTTTGGCAAAGTAGAACTNATATAAAAACTAAATTACTGGCAATCGTGGATCAAGTCTTTTCCATTAGTGTTTTTCCGCAGATTAGTCTTGGAGCGTTTAGAGTCTTTATTCTGCGAGCTAGTGCCAGTCATGGGAATCCCAGCGGTGATAGCTTTTGAGCCTTCTTGTCAAGTTCCACTTTGGCAAAGTAGAACTAACAGTCAAGTAGACATAGTGACCAGAGACAGTCATTTTAATAAAAGTCTTTTGGAAACCAGACGTTCATCATTTTGATAGTAAATAGAGAGATTGGAGAGGTTTGGGCAGCTCTGAACACACAGGTATTGAGAGTTGGTGGTAAAGAGAAGTCCTGTGGCAGTAAAGGGTGCTGCCAAGTGTATGTTCTGCTAAGGGAATACGTGGTTGAAATATACAGTTTATCACCATCTGACATTCTGTATATTCTGGGCAAACAGTACTTTTGAGCAACCAATGCAACAGCACTAAGTACACGCCATGGAGGTCATTGAAAGTGGATCATGGGGGAGTGCCAGCAGGAAGTAGTGCATTCCACTGCACACTTGTAGCAAGGTATTCTAACAGGTAAGCTCTCCAGAGGTGACTAACACCACTGCCTACTCGGGTAGCCTGCCATCTAGTCCTCTTGGTGACAGGAACTTGTGTTGGGGTTGGCTGTTCCAAAGGATTGGTAGACCGATAGCACTAGCATACCTGTCAGAGTACAAGAAGAGGTTCCATTCTGTGTGTTTTTTTCTGTCAGACACTGGAACCAATGGAGAGTATGAGGAGCAAACTGTAGTGGTGCACGTCTTGTCAGCCTCCCTAGGTACATGATAGGGTTGGAGGGCTAGGCCTGGACCCTTTGCAAACGGACATGTGTGACCACACCATTTGCCAATTGTATGCCCCATAACATAAAGTTGCTCAGGAAGAATAGACACCGTTGACACCTGTACCACTCAATGCCAGTCAGCCACATCAGCACACTTGAGGCAGTTCCCATCCACCTGACGTAGGGATACCAGAACCTGTCAGCTGTGTTCTGGCCGGCAGCTATTCAACAGCAGTCAGGGGACATGACGCCCTACTCTTCAGTTAAAGTTGTCACCCGGTGCTCCATGTGACTGGCCGACCTTACAGCCCAGCACTACTGGCATAGGGGAAGGTGCAGGCTGTAGGCCAGATTCCTTCCCAGCAAGAGGTGAGGGTGTATCCTGCACAAGCAGAGGCTGGCCTCACTATATCCAGCTCCGGAGCCTTATGAGAACTTCAGAGCATAGGGGTTGTGGGAGGATATCCAACAGAGCGGCAGAGAGAACCCAAACATTAAACACTCCCTAGTAAACAAATAACATATACATTTGTGACAAAACTTTGTTTGGCAATATCTCCAAAGGCCGCAAAGTACTCAGTTTTTGCTCATCATTGTTATGACATTTGAGATATTGGTATATCACAGTATTACTGCAGCTGTATTGTTTTTGCAATATAATGCCAGCAACATTTTTTTTCCTTAATCTAAAACAACTGTAATAATTTTATAATTTTCTACCTGGAAATACAAATTCATCTAGATCCACCAGGGAAAGAGTTTTGGGGAANGCAATATAATGCCAGCAACATTTTTTTTCCTTAATCTAAAACTGTAATAATTTTATAATTTTCTACCTGGAAATACAAATTCATCTAGATCCACCAGGGAAAGAGTTTTGGGGAATAAGGAAATGGTCAGCCCACTTCTCTCGCATGAGAAGGGAGTGTAGGGAAACAGATGTTTGTCAAGGACCATGACCACTTTCCTCTCACCTTCCATACAAATGCTACACACCACTCTGTACCCCATAACACCCTTCCCCTATGGTTCACTAAGGAGACCGTAAGAGCACAGCCAAAACCACCCAGCAAGCCAAAGTTCAGTAGAAAACAGACCCAGTTACCTCACTTATCAGAGACAGAGAGCGAGATTTAATCTGGTATTCTTTCTGTGTCTAAGTGTAGAGCTTTCACATCAGTTACAAGGCCTCTTTCTCTACTCATCAAGACCTCCAGTCAGAACCACCCATGGTCAGGTCTCTGAGGGACAGGTTTTGTGCTCATGCAGAGGGACTTCAGCCAGACCAGTACCACAACATACCAGAGAATTAATTCCCAAATATCAAGCAAATGCAGCCTGCAGAAACTCAAGACCCAATTCAAGACGCAAAGAAAAGCAGAAAAGCTGCCACACCTCTGCAGCCTTTTCGGATTCTGTTCTCTCCACCCACCGAGGTTCCAGGGAAGCATAATACGTGGATATGATCCGATATCATCCCCAAAACCACTCCAAACCCTTGGAACTGTAATTTATTCACACATGGGAGCCTTTAGCTTCAAGGCCAGAGACCAGATATGGTGCCAGGTAGTCTGCACCAGAAAGTTAACTGGGTTACCTGCTGTAGAAACTACTGTGCATTCAATTATACCCAGGAGCAAGACTGTATTAAAACAGGATTACAATTTTTTTATCACATAACCTCATGACCACAACAATTTTCTACTTCATATTTTGCAGCTAAAATATTGTAAAAGTTTTGTGGAACACTGTCACTTGAGAGGAGGAAAATTTTCCTAAATATATTTAACTGACAAAGCAAGGCATTGCAAGGGACTATCTTGCAATATCAGTTTCAAGCTTACAACAAAATGAGAAACACGTTAGCCCGAGTCTGTTCATCAGCTTATTAAAATTTAAGGAGAGAAAAATGCATGGTGGTGGTGTGACGTAACTGATTTAATGGCCAGACCCTTAAAGCAAGCAGAACCCCGAGTAAGATACACCTGTCACCCCACCTATGGCATATGCAGGCCAGCATGCGAGCAAGGCTATCAGATGTGGGGATGTGTGGGCCAAGCATTTGTTAGCAGCCCCTGAAATGCTGGAAATATTGTGAGTTCCTACCTGTGCTCCAAGTTCCTGTATTGAGAAAACAAATATCAATTAGTGGAATTCATGCAGTTTGTCTGCACATTGGCAAGATATTCAAACTACACTTGTCAACTTCACATAAAAAATTTGAAATACATATTTAGAAAGAAGTGCATTGGAATATCTTGCAATGTGCATACTCTCACTAACAAGACAAAAGTAACTATAAAGTAACTACAGCTTATTAGCTAAACTACCGTTTAACAGCCTGCCATACATCATGCTAAAAATAAACAAACCATTTAATTAATAAATATAAGAGTAGTAGCAAAAATACCATTCTTTATCGCATAATCATTGCCATTGCACAATAATTTTTAAATGCTTAAGAAAAAAATAATTTTATTAAAGTTGTGGTCCTTGTTTACACACGCCCAGTCATGCCAGAACCCACAAGCAGGGGAGCATAATGCCAGAACCCCCTCCACAGCAAATACAGCAGGAGAAGTGTCAGTCACCCCTTCCACAAAGTGGGAGGGGACAAGTCTAGGCTGTTTGTGTTGTGATGAGTCGTAGCCAAAAGTAGCTGAGGATGACCATGTCTTTCTTCTCCTCACGAAGAGATATTTACCCTCATATTAATTGGGAAGTTCCTGCACTATTTGGGTGCAATTGGGACACTCCGCAGGGGTTATCTGCCTCATCCAGGTCTCCCAAAAGAGGGAAAGAAGCGATTGTGCCTAGCTGCGACAAACTACAACCAAGTGTTCCGGAAGATGATCAATATAGCAAGGAATGGTTCACTAGTTGCTAAGTAAACACTTCCCCTCTTACGAGGCATGAAAGGTGAAGAAGGAAGGTCGCATCTGACTGCCCAGCAACACGGAGAGGAGCGTACACTAGATGCCACCTTTGTCACACATGGCATTCAAAGTTATTGAACATCCACAATTTGACAATCTACACTTTTTTTAAGGAATGGATGTTCGGTGCTGACCAAGAACATACTTAACTTTACAATGAAAATAGGTGCTGTTGATCTTGTTTATAAAGTATCTAACCAACCACATGTATTCACATAATGGTGGCACTCCTAAAACTGTCGTATAAAATATGTGATGATTATGAGAGAAAATACAGTACTACAAACACCTTGAAAAACTAAGCATATTAGCATATTCAACATACCACATACTTCACATTCATATTTTATGTTAACTTGACAATGGACACATTATTTTGTGCTATTAATTTAATTTTTGTATATTGTTTGCTTACACCAATAACTCGGCTAAACTATTTTTTAAACATTTTTAAGGTTAAGCGATATACAAAAAGAAATTAATGATCCCAGTATAAATAATTTGCTGCATTAATAAGAAAGAATTATCCTCCTTTTTAATAAAATATCCATTTTAATAAAAATATCCTTTTTTCAAAGCAAATATCTCCTTGTTAATCCTGAGTGTCTGGTAACACTAGTACTTTACACAAGACATATTAATGGTTTTATTAAAGAAATTATAAATTGAATAGAATATTAGCCAAAAAATATTATCCAGTGAATAAATACATTTTTTATCATACTTATAAAAATTATGGTTCAGAATTGTGGAATTTTCTCCCTTATGCAAGAATTGCAATGAAGATGCCTTCTTTGACTACACACGACAAAGATTTTTGGTACTATTCTGAAGAACACTTCACTAGCATCTAACTGTATTTTATGAAAGTAAAGAACTTTCCCCCAAAATTGTCAGAAATCTAGCTATCATCAGTTAATTTTTTACAATGAATTAATAGAATTACACGTGTAATGTTACCATTTGAAAAACATAACTTTCTAATACACAATTTTCTCAGCACAGTAATCTGTCAACCATAATGCAGGATGCATACTGACATACGTATAAACACGACTCCGTCTCATCTTTACGTGTCATCACGTCACCCCAGGTGGGGTTTAAACTTTGAACGACTTGCTACCAGAGCCTACCAGCACACCCCTACGCAACCCTGCATAGCAGGGAAGCCTGCTCCCGCCATGGCCCGAGAGATGGCACCAGAGTACGACTCCACCTACAGAGGGAGCAGGTGGATATGTCACTGCAACACTGCAGAACGGCAGTTCATTCTCAGCAGTGTGTGTTGGAGCTCACTGCTACTAGCCCCTTCCTCACGAAGGACCACCGCTCTTCAAGAGATCTTCCAGACCTTCAACCCCTGAATAAGTCTTCAGCACCTCTTAACACTCATTATCCCTCTGGTAGTGACACCAGAGTCCCTTCTGGACAACAGCATTAGAGTTAGTTAGGGTCAGTTGGTATTATAGCTACCTCGCTGCATCTGCTCTTTTCTTGTTTAGACGCAGGTCCCCTTCACTTGGTATTACCGTAGTTTACTTCCGTTCCAGTTCATTTCAGTTAGGAGTAAGTACGGGCCACCATGTCTTTTCCTCACGGGAATAAACACGTGATCTTGCCTAACCTCAGAGTATTAATTTCTAACGTAACTAACTAATCCCAAGTAGATGTCAGCCCACCAAGGAAAATCAGGAGAAGTGTTATTTGAAAACCCTCTTTGTCGAACCTAGAGTAAGACTGCGGGTTCCCTTAACCGGGTGCACGTACATCTCAAACACACACATTAGATGGCCACCTGTACTGTGGAACAGGTACGGCAAGGTACCTGGTGCACACGTGCAGTAGAGCCACAATCATTAGAAACTCAATCCACGAGGCGGCTAGTCAGCCAGCCCAGCCAATTCACTCCATCGACTGGAGGTTTGACCCCCTTTTGAACACACCCATGTGTGCAGTGCCATCAAGTCATACACCCTAGCTTATACACCAGCCGGAGTCTGATTAGCAGCCAATAAAGTCAGCCAGTCATTTAGCCTGTGTCTCTGACCGACACTAAAACTTTGCCCAACCGTGACGTCGTCAGTCACCCTACGTCACGTGTCTATCAATATGTATTTGTGAAAAAATGAGCACCTGTGGAACAGCAACCACTGTTTCTGCACATGTGCTGGCTGAAAATGCATATGCTAAGGTTCTGTGAATTTGCAGAATTTTAATATTCCAAAACAATCTAGTATCATGCATAGTACAAGTAAGAGGGCAGCAATATCACAACTATGCACATACTATGTACAGTACTACAAACATAAAGGGAAAAAATGCAAGTAATTTGGGTTCATGAACGCTATGCATCTGTACTCACATTGGAACTTATCATGTTTTGGTGGAGCGGCTTCTCCCCCACTTTCGACAAGGTCATCTCTCCACTCTCGTCGCTCACTTTGTACAGCGCGACCACAGCCTGAGGCAACACAACACGCACCCTTTCACATGCAGCAAAACCAGAATGTCTGAATGTTGCTTTTGAATAATATACTTATCACTAATCACAAACAAAAGCACACACACAACAATTAGTATATTGGAACAAGATGGACTTTAACTACATATAAACCATTTTTGCAAAATTTCATTTCATTAAAATACATTTTTAATCTGCAATGAGGCCAGGATTTTAATTTGGATGTGTGAAGAATGAGAAATTCTTTTAATGTGGAGGTACATTTATACAAATTATAAAACCAAATGGCACAACTAATGAACAAATGGCATGTGCTTACTCAGTGGGTGGCAGTGTTATAAAGTAAGTTGTTCAGAAACTGTTCATATGCCACCAAATTCAAAAGGCTAATAGTGCTATGTTTTTGAGAGGGAAATTTAAATTTTCTCCATAAATATTACTTACTTTTTTCCCCTTTCAAATACGATGAAACCAGAAGCTTACAACACTCAACTCAGTCCACTGTTATCAATTTTACTAATATAGTTGCACTGTTATAGCAACCTCACAAAGTTCTTGCTTAGCACTGCAGATGAATTATTGACAGGATATTATTGCAAATACATACTACAGTAATGAAAATGTGACTCTCACATATTTCCTTCATTACGGTATCCATTTAGCAAGGTCATGTTTACAATCCTCAAGCATATGGTATTTCCTTTACAGTGGCACATAAATTGTGCTAGGCAGTCATTACAGAGAAAGCACATTCTAAACACTTAAAATTTAACTTTATTGCCTACTCTCACACAAACTTACTGCAACCAATGTAATGGAATTGGGGAGCAAAACTACTGTCCAATTTATAAACATTATAGACACCAGGAGGACAATTGGGACAAATTCTAGGAGAAAATTACCTCACAGTATAATAAAATTCACTATAGTAAACTGCAATTTCATATATTTATCACAATCAAAGGATTATTAATAATTTGAATATAAATTGTTGACAACCGAATGGGCAAAAGGATGAGATATTAAGTGTGGGGAATTTTTTTTTGTTCAAATTGTTTATAAATAAATTGGGAAATTATTATTAGCTCTTCCATTTAATTAAAACCTCAATCTCTTGAAAAACCTAGCTACATCCAGACACTTAAAAATTTGTAAAAATATTTAAGTTTAAAAAAATTTGTATTGCATTGTCCCTTAAAGTAACCTATATTGTTATTACTTCATAAAATAGGATCCCAAATCACTTCTCAACTTACGTTTTTTTCTGTTTTGCATTAAGTGTTATCCTCCTGTCAAAGTTGGTCTTTCTGTGCATTACTGTGTCCCATATATGCATGCATATACGTTATTAAATGTGCTATTTAATCCATTATTTCTCCTTTTTAAAGGTATGCTATAAACCATGAACTTATTATGTACCATATGTTCTCCATTATAAGTTAATGTGTATAAATGTAGGCTTAATACCAGACAGTCGTATGCTGGTGAGAATCTGTATTTTGCAAACTCATGCTTAAAAATTCACACAAACTTCTTTTATTTAAGGTTGCAAGTAGGCTGCTAGGGTACCAAAAATATATAAAAGGACAAGAAATAAAGTACTCGACAGGCATGCGGACACAAATGAGGACAACATTTTCCATGCGGTTGCGCAATCACAATATTTCGCTAACTAAGCCAGCTTCATCAGGCAGTGAGTGATTTAGTTTGTATTTAGTGAGGCTATCCACATCAGATGCACAGTACATTGACTATAATGCTTTTGGAGCTATGTGCACTAAACAATGCGCAACCAAGAAAGGCTTGCTGTGTGTTGCACAGTGGCAGTAAAACTAACAATGCTGCATCATTGTTCTGTCCACCGTGTATGTGCGCATGGAGGGGTGGGGATATGCTCAGTGCCACAAGGTTTCTCCACATGCAAAGTGAAGCATGTACTAGGGAGCTGAGCAGTACACTCTTCCCCTTGAAACAATCCCTTGCAATAGGACGGCCATTGCAAGTGCGCAATACTTACTGGTTAAGCAAAGTGGACGGGCAGTTGACTTTTGAGGTCATTGATCTAAAATAACAATAGGAAAACTACTGGATGAAGTGACAATATTTTGCCTGTCAACCATGCCCTTAAAGTGATTGAGACACCTGTCAGACCACACCTCCCAGGTAAGGACCATCCTGCCTCAAGTAACCCCATGTGAAAGGAGCGCTAGCTTCCTATCTCCTACAGACGAAGGGAAGGGCAGTTAGAAGGCATGTGCCCACTTCCAGTACTGAACCCAACTAGATTAGGCATCAACTGCCAGGGTAAGAACAGTCACAATATTATTACTGCTGAAGTCAACCGAGTCAACATACCGCACATGGAAATTTTACCTTTTTAAAATCTTTGTACGTAGACATTTTTGCATTTTCATGGTTTTGAATATTTAAAATCAATTTTATTAAACACATCTTATATTAAAAATCAATTTCATGTTTCCAGCTGTTATTTTTCATTACAAAACTCTCCTACATTCCTATGAAAGGTATCAGTCAGACCTGAATAATACTTACAAGTTTTATAATAAAGGTTTTTTTTTGTCTCTTTAATACATGGACATTTATCACAAAACTTAAAGTTATACCACAAGAGGTAATAGTGATTTTAGAGCACAAAACAATGTTTCTATCCATGGAAGATTCAAATGGGCTCCACACAACTGTTCACTGCATTCTATATCTAGCCACACACTAAAGAGAAATTTCTCAGTGGCTTATTTAACATACAAACTTAATAGGGCATGGTACATAAAATTAATACTGAAAATGTTAACAGAAGTTTTTACAGGTTTCTGGAAGCCAAATTTGGAACAAACTAAGAAAGGCAATCCTAAATAGTAGTTTTTGCCAACTTATTGAGCAAATATTTCGACTGAGTAATACAATCCTTTGGTACAATATCTTATACTTCACTAAAACATGCAAATTTACAGTTTAAGAAGTATCTCTAAAGCTATACATCTCACTGGCAAAATACTTGAAAACTAAGTTATTACACAGACTATTAAGTAGAATTTCAGTTTCTTAGTTTTCTATATTCGCTTTCAAAAACCTGCACAATTTTATTAATGTGTTAGTGTGTTTATGTACCACACCCTCTTAACACTCCAACATCCATTTTATTCTAAAATGACGACGTGGTGATGAAAGGTATCTACTACTGGCCATTCACTTGCCTATCACCTCTGAGATCCATACAAAGATCACAAGCCTGAACAGACAAGACTTTTTGAACTGATTCCCCAGCATACAGTGTAGCAAACACTACCATATGGGCTTTCATGTGAGTGCTCACCATTTCCTTTACTGCCACAATCCATCATTTCACAGTTCTCATCTCATCATTGCTTTATAACAACCAAAAGCAACGCATTGTTCCCTCAGGTAGAACAACTATTTATTCTTGGTTCAAGATTATTGAAGTTATTCATTTTAAAGGATGTCTAAGCACAGTACAAATCTGTACCCTTAGGAGTGTAATCAAGCACCATAAACCGTCACCTGCATACCAAGTACACGAACAGGTTGCGACAACAGAGAAGCGACTGACACAAGAATGTCAACCAACCCTTAAGCCACTCACCTCGTGGTGCTCCTCAAACTCTGCATCATCTCCTCCCTCCTTCTCGTCTGCCACATCCGCCGATGAACCGGAGCCAAGCTGCTCAAAGAATTCTGCAACCTCCGAGTGAGAGCTGTATGCATCTGCCAACACGGCACAACCAACCTTTCATCTCACTCCACCACATGCAAACCTGCTGTCTATCTGCACGAATTTTAAAATGTATTTCAAGGATTTTAATTACTGAGGAGGGGATTTTTTTTAAGTACCCCACCAGTCATTTGAAAACAGCACAAAGGTGTGTTTTATTTTAAATCAATAAAGTAAAAAAAAAAAACTGATATAAATCAAAGACAACCACAATGAATACGACAAAGTGATAACAATCCAAATATAAAATTGCATTACACCATTGTACACAACACAGCTTCTTTATAAAAAGGAGTGCTGGTTGCTATTGATTATTCTGTGCTACACTTCTGACTACAGCCTGTTCTCGTGAAAAAATTTATTGAAATACCAGAATGTTTTGTTTCAAGAACAGGAGTACAGTTTGTAACACACACAGTTTATAGTTCCACTGTTTGTCATCTAAACACATTATCAAGATTTTATTTTTTATTTTTCATTGTTTAAAAAAAGTATTCATTACTAAAAATGCTGTGGTCAACATGTATTTGCAGAAAATGGTGTGTTGTGTTCACATGCCAGTTATAAAGCTCAGATTAAGTTTTGACAATGAACCAACTACGTACTTAAAAACTGGTCAATGTGAATTTGGCATCTGATGTGTTAATCATATTTGACTACACCTGCAGTTAATATAATCAAGTTCTAGTAACTGTGAAAAGATGTCTTAGCTAGTTATTATCCAACTAATCATATAATATTTACTTACTCAAATAAACAATAGGTTCAAACCTACACCAGGCACAGAACTTCTTGGTCACTCAAGGTCAGTCAATCAGCAAAACTTCTCCCACTAACAGGTGTCAGTAGCCTATCACGGCTGTACACTCTTACCTAGTTTGCAGTGTTTCAGTGGCCACAGCAAGTCCAGCGAAAGGTTTCTTAGTCGTGCTCAAAACATCTTAAAATATTTCATTAAAATTCAGTCACTTTCTGCAAGTGGCTCATTTTGCTGAATAAGTAGGTGAAAATCCAAGTCTGTATCTTTATCCATTCCGGTTTTACATTATTAAGGAGACTGCATGACAGCTGGCATAAACTCACAACCATTTTTAAAAATAGTGGATAATATTCGTTCTTCCTCTTTGACAGGAAACCATATTTTTGTAGGTATATATAAATGTGCTAGTCTTGCTTTGAAAGCAGACAATAACAAAGTGACTTGTGCTTAGCCAACACAAGATAATGTGTAGCTAGCACAGCAGCTCATTCCACCCATTGTTTGCAAATGCTCTGTTCCATAGCGCCAGTTCCCCAACGAACTTTGCATGACAATTTTTTTTTTTTTTTTTTTTAAATTATGGTGCTAAGTCAACCTTAGGCTAGCACCAGTGGTTGCGGTTGCTGTTAGTAATGGTGTGAGACTGGAACAAATTGGCAGTATTAGTCAGTCGCAAATGCACACAAACATGGTGTCAGCTGTGTCTTGCCTTTCTGGTAACAAAATTATAATATTTGCGGGGATATAAACCTACTACAGGAAAAATATTATAACGAGATTGTGCAGCGATGCAGTATGCCACCGATGAGAAAGCGTGATGTGAACAATAAAAATGTGACGGGAAACTGCTAAACATAATGCCAAACCCAAATGACCCACAGTTTTACTTTACCATGCCCACTGTTGCTGTCCAAAGAAGTAAACATCACTGAAAATTGGAACATTTTCAATAGGCAGTACCAAGACTACACACTTTTGACTGGAATTAATAAACAACCAAACAATATATAGGTAGTTACAGTTCGTACCATTCTAGGAGTGGAAGGGATGAAAATATATGCTAGTCTTAACCTCAAAGAAGATCAAACAGACTTGGTGAAAAAATTCATAACCAAGTTGGAAAAAGTGTTTAAACCGGAGACTAATATCATCTACGAGGGTTTTATATTTGGATAGACCGTAAAAATAGACTCAGTATCACAACACCTAGAAAAACTGAAAACCTAGGTAGCAACATGTGAGTTTGGTGGACAAATGAATTAATCAAAGATTGTCTGGAGTTAGGAGTACAAAGCAACACTAGGTGAAAAAAAAAAAAAAAAAAAACTTAACCTTAGAAACAGCCATCAACAGTGCTTATGCACACAAACTTATAGAAATACAAGTACAACACCTGACAGAAAGTCAAGAATAAAAACAACCTGAAGAAAAAGATGTGATACATGCAGTGCGGGAATCGAGATACCTTCCATCCAGGGAATAAAGATACAGCAAGGCGAGGAATTGTCATGAAATCAAGCATCAGACAAAAGAAAAAATACACTAAGTTGCATGTATTGAGAAAGAGAACCCCAAAAGAGGAAAGCATTTCTGTCCAGCAGTAGGTAAGGAGTGCAACCACTACAAGAAAATGGGGAATTTTGCAAAAGTGTGCCATACAAGACAAGAAAATTAAGACAGTAAACAATCCATACATTTCATACAAGACCAGAGCATTGTAGAGTAAGTATATGAAGAGGACACTATGCACATCGTAAGCAAGGTATTTGGTAATGTGAGTTGACTGAACATAAAAAAGGAAGTGGACAAACAGAAACTAGACAACATTACATTAGTAGTCAGCCAAATAGATAGCGGTGCTACATGTAATGCAAGGTAAGTTTGTTTAACTCTAGTGAGCGAGTTAAGAGATTTGGACTGCTTTTAACAGCGAGGTCTTTAGAGACAATGACTGTGATTGAGGTGAGTACAGAACAGCACTGGAATGCAAGGGCTGGGAAAACTGGAGATCCCTGAGAAAACGTGCTGACCAGCAGTATTGTCCAGCACGATTTCGACATGCGAAAATCCAGGAGTGACCCGGCCGGGGATTGAACCCGGTTTGCCTTGGGGGGGGNCTAACTGCTCACCTACTGTGCCCCCCACCCCTTTTCTAGTGAACAACACAATGCTGAAGTGCTATGCTAAAACACAGACAACCCCAATAGGACAATGAACATTGCAGTGAACTTATAGAAAGCAGGTACGTCATCTCACCTTCCAGAATGTAGATTTAAAATGTATACCAATCATAGGAGTTACAGACATTATGAGGTTTAGGTTAAAACAGGTCAAGGCCAAACTGTTTGGTAGAAGATGATGTGAGCAGACTGAGTGAGCAGAAAATGCAACTGAAAGACAAACAAATACCAGAGAATCTTACCAGAAAATGACATCTAACAAGAATTTCAAGACATGTTACAAGGAATGGGGCAGATACCTGGGGAAGTGCAACTGCATGTGATGGTAGATGCCAAACCACAGCAAGATCTGCCCCGTCATGTGCTAATACAACTCAAGAAAGAGCTGAAGATGTTGCTTACTACAAGAACTGGTCATAATGCAGAAGGCAGAGTGGGTCAGCAGCATTGTGATAGTACAAAGGAACAATCCAGTGAGACGGTCCTAACTACGTATTTGTCTGGATCCACAGAATTTAAATGACACAGTAAGGCGAGCACACTATCCAGTACCAGTGCTGGACCATATCTTACTAGAGTCAACTAACGCCAAAGTATTCAGTTTGCTAGACATCAAGAAAGGATAGTGGCAAATAAACCTCACAAAAGGAAGTAGCAAGCTCACCACTTTCAACACAATATTTGGATGATATTGATGGGTATGGTTACCTCGCATCATAAGCAGTGCTCTACAATTCTTTCAGAGAAAGCTGCAGGAGACAGGAAATCTTCTAGGAGTTGAGATAGTGGCAGATGACATCTTATGTATGGAAAACAAAAAACAGAAATGGAAGCATGAATAGACTACAATGAGAATCTGTTGAAGTTGTTATACTTGTGGAAAACAGAGATAAAAATACATTGGGCATCAAGTCGAAAGTAATGGATTGAAACCATACCCAGATAAGGTGAAGGCCATTCAAGAAATATCAGCCAGCCCCACCCACGAGATCAATAGGAGGTGCATACACTGTTTGGGTTTGACAACTATCCGACTAAGTTCTTATCACATCTGGCAACAGTATGTGAACTTTTCAGACAACTAATAACGATGTCCATTGGCACTGGGGACACCATCAACAAGCTCTGGCAGAAATTAAAAGGCCAGCAACATGAGCACCGGTTTTACAATACTACAATGTGGAAGCATCAGTCATAATACAGATTGATGCTAGCAAGGCTGGGAGCAATTTTGCTTCAACATGGAAAATCAATAGCCTACCGTATGCATCAAAGAGCCTTACGAAAACAGAAAGGAACTGTGCTCAAATAGTCAAGGAGGCAATGGCCATCTATTTTGTATGCAATATGTTCCATGGCTACATTGGAGGCAGAACAGACAAACCACTGGAGACAATTTTAAGGAAATCAATTTTACAGGCACCTCCAAAACCCCAAAGCATACACTTAGCATTGCAGCAGTACACATTAGAAGTATCGTATTTACCGCTTTTCAAGCCAACCTTTTTTGTATCAAATTTGGTCCCTCCAAAATCACGCCTCAGCTTAGAATTAGGCCTGGCAATATTTCATATAGTTCCAACCAAGTACAGTCGAACCCCAACAAAATGCACACATAATTAATGAAAATGGAGGGGTAAAAGCCTCCGGGCTACAGCCTCCTACAAAACTCTGAGCGCAAGGCTACTTTTCAATCAAATGTGCATAGCAACAGTGGTAGCCAATAACAGCGTGGGTTACAGATCTTCCCTTTCCCTCACATGAGCACCTTTTATCACCTGACCTCACCATGTTCCATTTGTGCACGGTATTTAGCTTCGGGATACTTTTTCAATTGTGCTGTTAGGACAGATTTTTTACTTTTGTTTTAGGATTTTGATTACGGATTGCAATTGGAATTGACTGCATTTCCTATTGATGACCTAAGCTATTTTTATTGAGATACTATTTTATTTAGTGTGTTGAATTTTGGTATTGTGCTTTTATCAATTGACAACTCTTTTACGTTTTTCAGCTTCGACTTTAGATTTTGATTTTAAGATATGAGTGGAAACCAGCGTTACACATAAACCTAATACAATATATTACGTCAATAATAACGGCGCGCCAGTACCACCAGTTTCCATCACAGCCCACATTGCTTCTCTCCTGCATGGGTCACAGTTGTCCTTGAAAACTATGCCAAGGCCTTCACACCAGCTGTGTGCCTGCATGTCGGCTTAATTCATGTGTACTGCTACGTACTGTCAGTGTTTGATGAAAGAAGGATCATGGTACAGTGTGCAAACAATTGTTTATTTATTTGTTTCATTTTTATGAAAAAAGTTTTTGGCACTGGCTAAAAATGTATGCAGGTAAAAACTTTATATATAGTGGCTCTTGCCACAATGTTTACATTTGGTGGTGACAATGGGATGTATATTACTATCTGGAAGAGACTGCTTTTTAAATAAAACTGTCTTTCCTTAATAATAAATCTTCTGAATTTTGCACAAAATGTTATTGAGAATGGATTTCACGCTTACCAAAATTTAAGTGGTGCTCAATTTTAGAACTTTCTTTGGTCTTGCGATACTATATTATTATCCAGAAGACTCCTTCCTATTGAAATAAATTAAAATTTCATTGATGAGCTACCTAACTTTTGTATAAAAATGCTTTTTGGAAATGGATTTCATACTTGTTAAATGTAATCTGCGCATAAGAGTTTTTTGTCAACTACAGATCGTTTAGGGTCTTGTGGAGTACAGTTTCATTTGCAGAATATAGGCGTAGTGAATTATGTTAATATATAATATAAGGGTAATTTTGCACCATGGACAACAAAGCACTGTCTTAACATAAAGAAACAAGTTTTCATAATCTTTTGATGTTGGGGTGTTTAAAATAGATAAATTTGGATTTAACGAAACCATCAAAATGGAGTAAGTATTTTCAGGAACCGTGACATTCTGTTAAATGGGGGCTTTATAGTTTATATAAAATAAGCTGATAAAATGGACACACTACATTTAACAGTACCGTTTTGGCCTAATACTTATCTAATAAAGTGGTCCCAGTTCACAAAAATTCACATTTTTCTGTCAAGCGCACCTCTACCGCTTGGCTGGGTCCGACCTCTAACACGGTCATGGCCGTGTAGATATATGGTCTGTATTGAATAAGCTTCTGCTGTCTTCAGTAATACTCGGCAGAACTAGTTTCCTTCCCTTAGATGGCTGGCCAGGTGAGAGCTAGTAGCTTAGCAACTAGCATGGCATCCTTGCACCCTCTCTCTGTATGCCAATCGGTTTGGAAAGGGAGGGGTAGATTGTTTCGCTCCACCAACCACTGACACTTCCCATTCACCACCTCACCTGCAGTGAACACACTGCCCAATTGATAACCTCTCCATGTGCTCTCAGCTGATTGAGTGTCTGAGAGTCAAAGTTTTGCTTGTATTGTGTCTTTTTTTCATAGGGTTATAAATTTTGGAGTTGACTTGCAATCTGTCTGTTTACAAAATGTAGACTGGCAACACAAATCCAGCCATGTCTCTGCTGGAGTGGAGAAACACACCAATGCAAGGCATGGACACTAGTCCAACGCAGAGATGCACAGACACCTAAGAACACTCCTGCCAATGGATGACAGAACTCTCACAGAAAGTACCAGTGGTAGTACCAGCCAAGTTAGAACAAGAGAAGGCTACCTTCAAGAAAGTTCACAAGAAAACTCATCCATTCCCTAACTTAGGGTGTGGACAAGCAGTTATGATACAGGTTGTTGGAAGAGCAGGGAAAACGCGAACACCAGGTGTTGTAAAATCTAAGATATCAAACACGTCCTATGGAGGGCATGTTGAAGGTCAAACATACAGGCGCTATCGTACAATGATCAGACCAGCAATAGTGGTTATTCCAAGGATAACATGGACCCAAACAGCATCAGCAATTAAGAACCAGCAGTGGCAGAGCAACAACAAACACCCTTGACTACAGCACAGAGGGCTCAAACTCCAGCATCAACTCCAGTTCAACCAGGACAGATGAGAAGCAGCTCATCCATCGCAACATGACCAGCACCAGATGAGTTCCAGCAGGTATGCATCAAAACAGTGAATCCACCAGTCAACGAGATGTATGTGGAAAAAGGACCTCTCTCACCAGGGGACGGGTGGCGTGACTAGAACATGCAACAAGAGCCACACAGCACACCTTCAAGAGAGGTTGGCAACTTGAGAACATGCTTGCAAGTGCTTCGGAAAACATAATAATAAAACCTAAGCGATGAGAAGATGCATAAAACAAAAAGAAAGGAGAGATGTTAGTATGTTTGTAGTAGTGTGACAGGAACAGGCTGGCAACATGTGTCAGTCACGAATGCACACAAACAGTTGCAAAAAGGAAGTGGTTCACAAACAAGATTATCTATAATCTTAAGTGTGCATTGTTGTTTTTTTTACTAAATTATCAAACAAATAATTTTGCCAAAGTACAAATTTTAAACAAAATTAACAGTTTGACAGTGAGATCATGTGATGTCTGTAAACTTACAGCGCAACAAATTACGGCAGCTATGTGAAAGAAAATAAATTATACGGCTTCAACAAGTTCCAAGGCGAAATAGCTAACAAAGCATCTGTTTTTAAAAGAAAATGAATGACTGGAGAAAGTTTATAATGGAACGCAATTACATAACAGCTGTGCGGACAGGGAAGAGGAGCTAGTAATGCCATTACAAGCTACAGCAACAACAATGATTATATTTTTTATGTTATACGCAACTGTATGTAAATGAAAATTATTACATTATGTTTAATACATTTTGCTAATAAGTATAATTGTCAGAACATCTTTATAACCAAAATAAATATTCAGCAGTTAGTCTGCTTAAACAGACTCCCAAATATATCACGTACATAGTTTATCTTTTTCTCCTGCTACTATATTCAAACATTACTATTTATAGAACAGTAATTTTTATTACTACAATTCAGATACCATGACATGTTATGATGCAACAAACACTTGATAGATGTGGCAACAGGGCTTGGTAATGCTCACCAATAGTCGATATCGAGCAGACAAGAAGTTCCGTGCCAGGTGTAGTGTCATTTTGCAAGTATATTTTTGTGTTGAACAATATCCACTAATCTACTTTCATAGAGTATTTTTAGGGCTAAAAATTTTACATACTTTCACTGGAAAGCCTTTAGAAATATTAAAAACCAAAAGTTATATGAACTGTATATTTTTAATCTTAATGCTCAACTGATTTTCACTTTTTATTTGAACACAAAATCTCATTTATTGTAAACACTATGATTTATACTTTTTTTCCTAATAGATTACATTTATGAGGATATACATCCACATTGAAGTGAGGAAAATTCATACTTTAACTACTTGTTACTTTCAAAAGTTTCCAAAAAAAAGTGCACAGCAGGCATTAGTCATAGTACTCCCTATACGTTTCATGCTACAAGTCGCACCTATGATGTGCACTTTAGCCCTGCCGGCATGGTCCTGGTCCCTGATCTGGTTGGCAGCACTGATTGCCTTCAGTCGTTCTGTGCGTTTGCTCTTCTGGCCTGTGTACACGTAGATGTCCTTGCCCACATCCAAGATGAAGCAGTCACCCTTGTTCATAGATGAAACATCCAGTGATACCTGTGAAAATTCCGATCTTTAGTTATGGGCACACACCGACAGGTCATTAACAGCCGTGGACATGAAATGTTTCCATACTACAAGCCTACGTAACTTAACTACAGTAATAATACAATAATTAAAATTATGCACTTAATTTCTCCACAAATACACTACTGTACAGATATTAAAAAGGATGGCTTCTATAATAATATGACGTGCCACGGGCAACATCATTAATCTGCCGTAGCCTCACAACAGCCATGGCCCTCTCCCAAGAGCGTTAATGCTGTACATGCTATAGGCGCCCCTCATGCTGTGATGCCCAGGGATTGCTTGTTGGCCACCTGCATCACACTTCAGTGTGCATCCACCCCTCTGACAGCAGAGGGGAACTCGGCCCAGCATTCCACCACCTTTGGCCATCTCCGCCGCTGCCTCTCAGCCTCTCCTCCCTACACCCCTGCGCTGGCCTTATGCAATGAGTATAAATAGGAACCACAATCCCTGGTTTGGGGCTGACTTACGCAGGTCCAGTTACAGAACATGTCTCTGCCCAGATGTCTACCGAAGCTATCAACACTATTCAATGAAACTTCTCCCTAGCCTATGCTTAATTCGTGCACAGTCTTAGTATAGACAGTCTGGGGTTATCCTCCCCCCCCGCGTACGGTACTACATCTTCCAAGACTGATGAGTAACCTCTGTTGGCACGCTAAGTTCGGCCCCTCAGACCCTATTAAGGCTGGGCGTGCGAGTTTCATTGTTTAGGCAATAAACAGACATTTTGAATTAGCTGAGTTTGTCACAGTCTGAGTTTTTCACACCCCGACTCCCGTTGTCTCACACTTAGACTTAATAATTTGCCAACACTATTCCAGGAGTAGGCATGTGCCNACTCTCTCTCTCTCTCTCTCCTTTCAGGCGTTTACCAAAAGGAGCTCCGACTTCACGTGTTACTTGGATCCTATAGCAACATCCCACCTTGCTCAGTAACACGGGAGCGGCACTCCACCCTGCTGTTGCCTCCTTCTGTGGAGTGTCAATAGTAGGCATTCCTTTAGGACGTTGAATGCGAACCTTCCAAAAAGACTGAGCTGCCGGCGACATCCCCCCCTCTCCTATATAATAAACTACAAGTCTAACAGATTGAATGGTGCATATGTAAACTAACAATTTGTGAAGCATTTACCTGTCTGACACGAACATTCCTCTTGCCTTTGACTTGGAACAGCCTCTTCTCGATGGCATCAGGGTCCACTTTGGTGAAGCCACTGGCAACACCACCAGCCAGGTACCTTATCCCTTTAAAATTAAGTAGATTGAATTAATTTTTCCCACATTATAAATAGGAATGTATTACAAATACATTTTATGACCAGTCATACTTATGAAAATAAATTATCTGATCTGAAATTTTGAACCATCAAATATCAAAAGGAGGTCTTTCATTTTCTCACTGCAAATCTCAAGTAGTACAATATTAGCACTTCTAAACTTTGATGTATGATGTAGGGTCAGTACAAATGTGTGTAACAGTGGCTTGTCCAATTTCAATCGCAATGATGACTTTCTGCCAGTCCTCAAGTAGCTTACACATGTTCAAGTAAAATTTTTAGAAGCTATTCTGTCAGAAATTGTTTCAAACAATATGTATGTAATGTGGCTGACAAACTGTAGCAAGGTAAATGTATTCTAATAAAAAATTTTCTATTAAATTTTGCATCAATTTCTTGACAGAGGCGACTCATAGTACTTTGTTTTTATTTATTTTAGTACAAGATGAAATACCGATCCCACAAGAGTCGCATGGTTTTTTACAAAGATGCAGCCATGTGAATTTCAGTGTGACCAGACCCAAGTCAAAGAGCAGTGGCCACTGACCTGACTTGAAGTGGGACAGGAAGAGCTGGGACTCGTGTTCCTGCACCTCGCGATGCTGGACTGGTGCCCCGTCTAGAGAGTCGTCCAGCTCCACCGACATTATGGCAGCAGCTCCCGCCTCGTCCTGTGTCAACACCAAACAACCTCTCAACACAACACTACATGCACTTGTCCTCTGAACAGTCACAAGAAATGGAGACACAAGGGGATATGTAGCATATTCCGTAGTCAGAAAACCAAAAGACTGAGATAAAACTATGTAGGTGCACAGATTTATTGACCTTCAAATTTAGAACTAAAACTGGGGCAATAAGTACACTTGAAAAATTCTTGATTAATACTATTACATGCAGTCACTTCACATCCTTTTCCTTACCCTCACTCCTGGGGATGCAAACCACACTGCTCCAAGAGCATCATCTGCAATTGGAGAAGAGTGGGTAGAGTTACAAATGGACTGTGGAAGATAATTGAAGCTTGCTGCAGTAAGGCTATCAGGACTCGCGCTACTCCCAACCTTTGAGGATTGAATGACTTGGGATAGTCGGTGCACAAATTTTTTGGTCATCACCCCACCTCCCCCTTAGTGCGATTCAGAGCAAAGGACCTTTTGGGCCAGACCAACTGAGCTATACTCATATAAACCACAATGTGCCTCTANGCAAACCACACTGCTCCAAGAGCATCATCTGCAATTGGAGAAGAGTGGGTAGAGTTACAAATGGACTGTGGAAGATGATTGAAGCTTGCTGCAGTAAGGCTATCAGGACTCCCGCTACTCCCAACCTTTGAGGATTGAATGACTTGGGATAGTCGGTGCACAAATTTTTTGGTCATCACCCCACCTCCCCCTCAGTGCGATTCAGAGCAAAGGACCTTTTGGGCCAGACCAACTGAGCTATACTCATATAAACCACAACGTGCCTCTATATCTACAGTTTTGGAGTTGTGGATGGCCATTAAGGCCAGGTGTGTGGCACCATCAGAGCAACGACAATGACCAGCTTGTGAGCATCAGGAGAAGAGGAGAGAGAGAAAAAAAGGAAAAAGAGAGAAAGAAAGAAAGAGAGAGAGAGAGAGAGAAAGAGAGAAAGAAAGAGAGAAAGATAAATAGAAATAGAGAAATAGAGAAAGAGAGAAAGAGAGAAAGAGAGAAAGAGAGAAAGAGAGAAAGAGAGAGAGAGAGAGAGAGAGAGAGACCAACCGGACTGGGAAAGAGACCAACCGGACTGGGAAAGAGACCAACCGGACTGGGAAAGAGACCAACCGGACTGGGAAAGTGGGGCTGGAAGTGACAGTGCGAGACATTTGAAACTTGGTTAATGTGCAGCATTGGACATTAGTACGTGAGGATTAAATGACTGTAGCTAGTATAAAGGAAGTGTAAAGACTTAATTAGAATTCTGATCAGCAATAAATATTGCTCTCGCTGATAGGCAGTTTCATGTTTGATGCCATCCACAGTTTCCCCTAGAGTCCTTGTCGACCATGCGCAACATCTACCAGCCAAGGTAGGGATTACACTCACTGTGCCACTGGCCACGCACAATACAACCGAAGGCCACATGCCCAGGGCACACACCTCGAGTCTGTGCAACACCCAGCAATGCCAGAAAGTGTAATTATTAAAGGACATAACTAAGGGGCCTAACTGCTACTCTATAATTACAGGCCATAATTAAAACTAACCTACAAATGAATGTAGCGTTTTCCCTCAGTGTTCACAGCCACAGTGCGCGTATGAAGCATCAACCACGTGGTCATTAGATTCAAGAAATCATGTAGTATTTTGCAAAACTGACTAATGGATTAATTACTTGGTAATAATAAGACAATCTACAAGTGACTTCTTGATCNTGTAGTATTTTGCAAAACTGACTAATGGATTAATTACTTGGTAATAATAAGACAATCTACAAGTGACTTCTTGATCCAGTGCCAGTAATATTTAATTATAATAGTTTACTTTGACTTCAGCAGTGGGACGTCGAGCCCAAACCAAGGTATAATAAAATTCCTTATAAAATATTTAGGTAAAATTATTATTAACTAGAAACAATGAAGGGGTACCTAGGTACCAACACCAAGAGTGGATTCCGTCATGAAGTAGCGTGTTTTCGGAGAATGCGGGCTTAACCCCGGATAAATGCATTTAACAAGAGAGTTTTAGTCTCTAATGAAAAAAAGATTTTGTTGCGGATACCAAATAAATTTGCTTGAAAATGTCCTTTCTTACAGTGAATATTATTTTCTTCAAACAACTACTTTCATTTTTCAAAATCATCTATATGTATTGAGTCTCAAATATTTTACAGTACGTTCAACTAGTCTGGTTACCGTTAACATTATAAAAATCATGGTAGAGTCAAATTAATATTTTATCATTTTCATGACAATGAAGATAGCAATACTTTGTTTGTGCATTTATTGGTGCATAATAATGGTATTAACAATCAAACCCAATAATATAATTTCAACAGGAAAAATAAGCACAGCTGAAAACTTGAAAATATTTATGTCCTACTAGCGAACCGGCCCGGCTACGCACGGGCACAATTGAGTTTTACAGTGATACACTAATAAATAAATTGAGAAAAGACCATTCATTTATGTGAAAACAGAATTATAAAATTATACTATGTTGACCAAATTTTTTAACTGATTATGGCAACCCAAAAGGAAGGAAATATTTTTTACCCAATAGCCAAGAGGTAGGGTATTATTTTTGGAGTGTATCTGTGCAACTATCGCGTAGTAACCACATTTCCGCTTTCCAGCGTCAATGTACGAAAATCAAAATGTGAGTTTCATAAAGTTGTAGCTTTAGAAATAAGTGTACCTAGAAACTACTTTTGGCGCTTGGCTGAGGGATCTTAATCGATCACCAAAGTTAAGCAATGTTCCCAGCGGCACACCTTTGGCATTTGGATGGGTGACCGTTTAGTGGCATAACATCTGAGCGCTTCCGGATTTCAGAGGGCACATTAAATATTCGGTCCCGGTCGTTATCGATTGATAGCAGTCGTTAAGCCATTTCAGAGGTCCTTTGGCGGCCTGATAAACTCTGACACCAGAGAAAAAAAAATATTTNGATAGCAGTCGTTAAGCCATTTCAGAGGTCCTTTGGCGGCCTGATAAACTCTGACACCAGAGAAAAAAAAATATTTTGGTCACGTTCCCAGCCATTGCAGAATTACCTTTTGTTGTTATTCCACAGGAAACGTACAGTTTACTGGGATAAAAAGTAACCTATGTCCTATTCAAGGACCTAAAGTACCTAAAAAAAACACACACACACACACACACACACATGCACGCACACATTTATAATATTAGTAGGATAGGATTAAAATGCTATTTTAATTAATCCAGAGTAATCCATTCAACATGTAAAAGGGTTTTTTTGTATGCATTTTCTTTTCAGGTGAAGGAAAGACTATCAGAAACAATTTAATTCCTTATAAAATTATTAATACTTTTTTTTTATCAATGTTAATACGCCAAAGTCAACAGTATTTTGAGGTTTTGCAAAGTGTAATGTTTCACCAAGTACTCTGCATTTTCATTCCATTCATTTTGGTTTAGTCAAGGGAATTATGTTTAAGGTGGGCGGTAGCAGCCACATTACCACCACTGCACCACTCCTCTTCAGTCTAGCAAGAGCGGGCGTAAGGGCAGGTACATATGCGGCTTGGGGGCGAAGCAACTTTTGTGTCAGTCATGTAACGTTCAATAGACTTAAATCATACCGGAACATTTTTCATTTAATTCCTGCACCCCCGAGTTAGTATCCATTCCAAAGTCGACTCTAGCCCCTCCGGCATTAATTCCTTTTAAATAACTTTTCAACCGTCCGCAAGACATGTCTGGACAGCAGCATAGGCCAGTGTGGGGACTTTTTCCACATGCTCGCTTCAGTGTTTGTACCACCTCATTTTTGTTTCGACGTACAACTAGTGTTCTGAATCAAAGTGTGCGTGTGTGTATTTTATTCCTGCTTCACGGAGAATGGAAGGGCGATGGGACCCTCTCAACTGTCCACCACGTCACTTAAGTCAGTGTAATTTTGTTTTGAAGAGTTAGGTTTTATGCATTGGAACGGCTTGCTAGGGAGCCACAATAGTCCAGTTCTGTAAGTGCGTGTGCTTAGGCATCTGATGAGCCTTGAATATGCCAACCATTCCCGCAACATCGTAGGACACGGGCCATAGGGTTTTTCAGCCCAGACTTTTTGACCACGGCCCACTTCAAGAGTCTCGTGCTAACCAGAGCATACTCCCTTGCTGGTTAGCTGGTGTAATGTTGGCAGTATTTGGAATTTTAAATAGCATGCGTTGTTTTTTTGGATAAACAGTGAAAATTGTCATGGCAGACTTGGTGCAACCTTGTTGGGTGTAGCTCGTAATAAACACAACTGGCGACGAGGATAGGATCTTATATTCCTGAGCGCCGTCGAGTTTGGCAGCTATAAGAATGGAACTTAATCTGGTTGCCGTCACGAAGCAGTGAAGATGATAGATTATTATTGTGGTGTTTTATTTGCTTGGCTGGTGAGGTAGACAACAAGATGTCTCTCTGCAAGATCGAGGAGTTTCCCAGCAAGGGAGGGCGATTTTCAGTGCTATGTGGAATGCCTGGAACATTACTTTAAGGCAAACACTGTTAAGGACGAAGGAAAGAGTAGCTTGTTTTTGACATTGTTAGCCCCCAAAACATATACGGTTCCAAAGAATGTGTGCGTCCAATAAACCGGGAACAAAGTCATATGCAGAATTGGTGGAAATACTGTCTGCTCATTAGGTTCCAAAAAAAATTGTGAACGCCGAGTGATTGAAGTTGTTACGTAGAAAACAAGGCACATCTGAGAGCATCGTCGAATATGCTGTAACGCTGCAAAAAATGTTGTCTTGTGATTATGGTTAGTTTTCAGATGACTCATAACGAGATGAGTTTGTGAGTGGATTAGGAAATGGCGATATAGTACAGAAACTATTAGTGAGGAACAACTAACCTTCCAGTCAGTATTGAGTAAGGCTTTGATAATTGAAGCGGTAGTGCAACAGTCTAGGAAATGAGATTGGGAGTGGTGCAACAAAAGCCAGAAGATTCAGTCCAGGGCAGTGATGGCGCATGGGTTATCGCTCCAAGGAATGTTAGTGGCATGGAGGAGTGAGGCGGAACATTCAGGCCAAAGTCGAGTCAGCGAGGGAATAAAAACTGTTGCCGATGTAATAGTGGCAATAATATGGCTGCACAGTGTCCATTTGCCAATTACATTTGCAATACATGTAAAAAAGGGTCATATTAAGAGGGCATGCCAAGCTCAACACGTTCACTGGGTCAAAGAGGAGAATTCCAAAGAGTTGGACCTGCTTAATATTGATTTCAGTGAGGTAAGGGGCCATGCAAATAGTTGTAAGGTGGATGTTTTGTTGAATGGTAGGCCAGAAAGTATGGTAATAGATACAGTGGCTGTGGTATGTGTGTGTTTGGACATCACATACAGGGCAAAGTTGCAGCCATGTATATTGAAGAAGACCGAATTGGCCTTGAGAAAATATTTGAGGCAAGCATTACTAATAAAGGGGGAATGTCATATTCCAGTGGAATACCAAGGTCAACAGTAGACACTGCTAATGCTGGTGGTAGAAAGCCAAGAGGAAACCTTGCCGACCTTGTTGGGAATAAATTGGTTGACCTCCTTGTGGATGGACTGGAAAAAGATTGTGAAAACAGAATAAGTGATTAGTTGACCAGGCTAGTCAATTGCTAGACAATAAAACCTTTCCGTAGGAACAGGAAGCCATCATCACCGAGCTCATGTCTGAACACAAGTCTGTTTTTGAGCCACAGATTGGAACAATTTCTGGCGTCGAAGCTGATGTGGTACTAAAGGAAGGGGCGGCTCCTGTGTTTTTCAAGGCCCAGTCAGTCCCGTTCGCGATAAAGGCAGCAGTGGAAGCAGAAATTGACAGGTTAGTCCAGTTGGAAGCCATATTCCCAGTAAGTCTCAGTGGACCATCCCTTTAGGCTGTGCAAAGAAAAAAGATGGAGGTATTAGGTTATGTGGGGACTACAAAGTGACTTTGAATTCAGTGGTTGAAATAGATCATTATTAGTTGCCCAAACCAGCTGATATTTTCAGCAAAATAGCTGGGAGAACAGTTTTCTCAGTTTAAGACTTGCATTCAGCATATACTCAATTGCCACTCAAGGAACACAGTCAGCCATTACTGACAATTATACCCACAAAGGATTGTACCGTTACACTAGGCTGACTTTTGGGTTTTGCAGTGCCCCATGTATTTTTCAGAGAATGATAGAGGAAGTGTTGAAGGGCAATAAGGGAGTGTATGTGTATCTGGATGATATACTGGTGGTAGGCTGGGGTCTGGAAGATGCTAGTCACAAGCTGGCGAAAGTTTTCAAAAGACTGACAGCATTTGGGATTAGTGTAAGACGGGATTAGTGTAAGCTGCTGTGCAAGAGTGTAGTTTGTTTAGGTTATCCAAGGAGGGCATTNACGGGATTAGTGTAAGCTGCTGTGCAAGAGTGTAGTTTGTTTAGGTTATCCAAGGAGGGCATTCACACTGCTGAAGAAAGGTCAGAGCGATTCAGGAGGCTCCAGCACCTAGAGATGTTTCAGAACTTTGTTCGTATATGGAGAGTACATGCCTAAGCTAGCAACAGTGTTGCATCCTTCCACTAGCTACTGCACAAAGATCACCAATGNCTGGGGTCTGGAAGATGCTAGTCACAAGCTGGCGAAAGTTTTCAAAAGACTGACAGCATTTGGGATTAGTGTAAGATGGGATTAGTGTAAGCTGCTGTGCAAGAGTGTAGTTTGTTTAGGTTATCCAAGGAGGGCATTCACACTGCCGAAGAAAGGTCAGAGCGATTCAGGAGGCTCCAGCACCTAGAGATGTTTCAGAACTTTGTTCGTATTTGGGATTGCTGCAATTATATGGAGAGTACATGCCTAAGCTAGCAACAGTGTTGCATCCTTCCACTAGCTACTGCACAAAGATCACCAATGNGTATATGGAGAGTACATGCCTAAGCTAGCAACAGTGTTGCATCCTTCCACTAGCTACTGCACAAAGATCACCAATGGCAGTGAACGGCAGACTGAATGGGCATTGGAGGAAAACAAGCAATTGTTTAGCAGTCGAGTACTAGTGGCTTGTGATCCAACACTGCAGATTACAGTGACGGCAGATGCGAGTGCTTATGGTGTTGGAGCAGTACTAGCCCATGTGATGCCTTATGGAGAGGAACGGCTGATAGCCTTTGCCTCCAAAACTCTGCCAAGAACAGAAGCAGGATACAGTCAAGTAGAAAGAGAGGCTCTTAGTTTAGCGTTCGTAGTGAAGAAATTTCACAAATACCTGTATGGGTGCAAGCTTGTTCTGGCAATGGACCACAAGGCACTCAACATTGTTTGGGACGAAGCGTGGGATTTCAGTCATGGCGGCAGACAGAATACAGCGTTGGACACTGATACTTGAGGCCTATCAATATTAAGTGAAGTACAAGTCAGGTTCAGAGACTGGTCATGCAGATGGTTTATCATGTTTGGCTTGCACAGGAGGAGACCGGAAGCTGTGAACCATGGTTGGAAGATGCTGTTTTCTTCTTTGCGCCATTTGAGTACCTACCAGTGGGAGCAGCAGACATAGCATAAGCAACGCAGAAGGACACTGTCCTGTCAAAATTATCAGGTCTCATTCACCNCCAGTGGGAGCAGCAGACATAGCATAAGCAACGCAGAAGGACACTGTCCTGTCAAAATTATCAGGTCTCATTCACCGAGGATGGCCACAAGTTGTTTATCCAGAGCTGAAGCAATTTGTTTCCCGAAAATTATTACTATCCCTGGAGCAAAATTGTAGATTTTGGGGGAACAGAGTGGTCTTTCCAGAGGTGTTGCAAGAAAGGGTGTTGAAAATGTTACATGAGGAACATCTGGGCATATCAAAAATAAAAATTTTAGCTAGAAATTGTGTGGTGGCCCAGTGTGGACAACCAAATTGAAGAATAGGTGCGGCATTGATAAGTTTGTCAGTTAAAACAGAAGGCTGCACCACCAGTGCCACTGCATCCATAGAGCTGGCCAGCTCGAAGATGGCAAAGGGTGCACATAGATTTTGCAGACAAACATAAACAGAAGTTCCTGGTGGTTGTGGATGCCTTTTCCAAATGGTTGGAAGTCATTCCCATGAACACTACAAGAGTATTCCACTCTGTGGAAAATGTGAGAACATTGTTTGCAGCATTTGGGTTGCCTGAAGTAATGGTAACCGACAATGGCCCGCCATTTCAGTCCAACGAGTTTGGTCGTTTTTTGTAGTTATATGGTGTAAAACATGCTAAGATCCCACCATATCATCCACAGTCGAACGGTGCGGCAGAGAGGCAAGTGCAGACTCAAGCTAGCACTAAACAGTCAACTGCAGGAAGATGAAGTCAACCGCAACCATTACATTACAGCATACGCTAGATATATTTTTGTTTGCATACAGGAATACCCCAATTCAGTAACAAATAAAAACCCAGCAGAACTGTTTTTAAAAAGGCAGCCATTAACTCTTTTGGCACTGTTGAAACCATCATTTTCAAGTGCAATGGCAGAGCGGCAATAGCACATTAAGCTCAGGGCAGGTTTTTAAGGCCTGAAGACCAACACACCCTCCATCCTCCCGCATTACAACTGTACTCTGATGAGTAAGGCGATGCACGGCACTTTCTCCTCTTGGTCTCTTTGGGCCATTCACATTTCCAAGTTGCCGTTACACAGTATTCTACCGGTTTTCTCTCTTAAAAACCTGTCCTCCTCGCCAATCTAGAATACTCCGACTTACTTTTTGCAAGCCTTTACCTCAGTACCCTATTATGGGTCATCAGAATTTTGCCTGTTCCATTTATCAAACTCCTCCAATATTCTGCCAATTCTCGCGGCAAACTCATTCCAGAGTTTGTGGAATTCTTTGTTTTCCATAAATGTTTCATTTCCCATGTGAATGCCCATCTCTTCCACTTTTTCTTCCATCCAGTTCCTTATGCCTTCTGTCTTGAGACATCCGGTGATCATGTGTTGCACTGTGTCATCGACTCTACATACTTTGCACAGTGGGGAGTGCACGAGCCGCAGGCTGCGAAGCTTCGCTTTGAAGTTCCCGTGTCCAGTAAGCAGCTGCATACTATAATGGTTCGTCACAATCCATTTACAGCGCAGTCTCATTCTAATATCTGGTATCAGCTCGAAAGTATGTCTGCCCTTGTCCGAATTTATTCATTTCGTTTGCCACTCATCCAATAGGCCGTTATAGATNCTGAATTTATTCATTTCGTTTGCCACTCATCCAATAGGCCGTTATAGATTTCATCTTTCTCTTCTTTTGACAGCCTGCCAGCTCGTACTAAGCCCCTGTATCGTACCAACAGGTCCACAGGGCTCAGGGCAGACCGAAAACGAGGGCCAATGAGGACGTTTAGAGAGAGGGAAGCAGTTCTGGTAAAGACAGTAAGGGGAGAAAATACCAGATGGGGCCAAGGCAATATAAAGGTGAGTGCAATTACTTACCGAGTACAGGAAGGAGACAGCGTGAAGTTCATGCATGCTGACTACTTAAGTCTCTGGCGGTTCACACAGCAGCACAAGAACATAAGGAGTGGCAAGTAAATGCAAGATGGGAATAATACTTTACACTTGAAGAAGGCGTAGGGTTTCAAAGGGAGTCGAGTATACCATCCACTGAAGAATCAGGGGCCGTGATATCCACCAGGCCACAAATCAAGAGTCCAGGACAAGCTGAAGAGGCGGAACCAAAAGAAAACAACAGCCCAGCCAACTCAATTAGTAGAGAGGGAGAGGAAGAGTTAAGATGATTTTCACAACCACCACCTCCCTAGAAAACATTGTATTGCACGTGTTCAAGTAGACTGATTACAGCTCCAAAGAGACTAAATTTATAAGGGTAGTGTGTCATAAATGGAAGGGGGAGTGTAATGTCGGCAGTACTTGGAATTGTAAATAGTGTGCGTTGTTTATTTGGATAAATAGTGAAAACTGTCATGGCCGACTTCGTGTAACCCTGGAAGGTGTAGCTCGTAATAAACACGACAACTGGCACCCTCCGGACATTTAAATTTCACCTGTCAGACCCTGTGACCACTCCGAACTGTGTCATATCGTAAATAATAGCAGTGTGTTTATTCTTATAACACTGCAAGAAAATTAAGAAATTAAATTTAGCTTTTATTTTATTAAGACCTCCATCCCTTACAAATTCGGAGGTGCCCCAGTTGACTTAACACTACATTTGACATGTATGGTTACTTTATCTTGNTCTCCATCCCTTACAAATTCGGAGGTGCCCCAGTTGACTTAACACTACATTTGACATGTATGGTTACTTTATCTTGACTTACTGTATACTAATATTTAAAATCTTTTAGGAACTGAAATTTTACTGAATTTTACAATCCATGCCATAAATGTAAAATAAATATCATAAACAATTATCCATCAAAGAACCACCATAGGACAACTTCCTCAAACAAATGCTCAATTATTATTTTTTATTTAACATTTTAAAAATTCAATAGGATTGATAATNTAGGACAACTTCCTCAAACAAATGCTCAATTATTATTTTTTATTTAACATTTTAAAAATTCAATAGGATTGATAATCCAGGGAAAATACACTAAGTGAAAAATGGCTGACATTAGTGTCACTTGCTCACATTATGGCAGCATGCTTATTTATATAACCACTCCTGTAGTTTTCATACCGGCATGCTTTGCACATAAGGTGTTAGTATACAAATATTGTTAACTGTTGAATGTTTTGTATAGTGATTTTGGCAAACCTGTTTACTTTAGTGTTGTGTTTTTGTTCTCTGAGAGTATATAGTTGTTAAGGTTTTGTTGCGTCATTAATAAAGATGAGATGACAAAGTAGTGGCAATAGTTTTTATTACAAACTGAGTATAGAACAATTATCAAACAAATATGAAATGCACTTGCCTGTGATGTCTCCTTCCCCAACCAGAAGTGGATATCCCAGCTGAATATTTCTCTCATTTTCTTTGTCTGAAACATAAGTCCAATGAACAATATAACAAATTAATGTAATAAATTTGTGAATATAAAGTTTATGCAGTTCTTTTAATAACTGTTCCTTCACGTACTACTACTGCACATCGTAATGTCCACACAAAGTAATGACCATACCACTTTCTCACTGTACTGCAGCATAATTATAACACACGTGCATCCTAAGGCACCTACCTCTTGACTATGCGCTGGGCAAACCCAGTATTAGGAATCCCCGCAGCCAAATCTGACAGACTATGTAACTCGTAGCTGCTAAGCTGAGCACTTACAACCCCTTCCCAGCAAAAAGTTGCTTATCATAGACTTCTACTACCAACCAAGTGGTTAAAATGAAGTGTCACATATGTACAACAAAGAAAATGGTTCAATATCAGTGTATTAATATTATGTTATTACATAAGAGTAATTTTCAACACCATCTGAGTCAACACCATTTGATAAACCACATTACATGATAAAGGATGAAACATTTGAACAATAAATAATGTTCATAATACATTAGAAGTGTTTTTGCTAATTAATACTGAATATTTCATGTGCATAACTGAAATGGCAATTCCTAAGCTATGCAAGTGGTGAGTGGAAACTATGACTCACACCAGTCACTTCTAGTAAATGTTCTTACCATGGAAGTTTGCAAGTTTCTTAGTTAACACACTTACGCATTTACAAAAATAAAGTTCTAACTTTTTTCTTCTCCACACTTGTCTTCATTTTTACACACGGTATGTGACTGTAACCTAATTATTTTCATACAATTTGTAGGATGTATGGGGAATTGTCGTTTGTGCTAATGGATTGTAGAGGATGAAGGAAATATTTGATTTTGTCAATTGGCAGCAATGCACTGGATGGTAACTTAGTAAATTACACAACCAGCGAGTGATTTAGTGAAATTTATACTTACAGGTGAAATAATAATTACAATTGGCAAAGAGGATGGCAAAAATCACTTTAGAAAAATTTGAAGCCGGCAGAGAGGACTAGAACTCTTACGGTGAATGCTTCGAACAATATATTATCAACGACATAGACGACAGACTCCAGTAAAGGAAAACCATTTTGATTTAGTCTATAGGAAAAATTGCGTACAAGATGCTATGTCATTTATGCGAACCTGTTAAACCGGCCGACAAATCATATTCAGAACTAATTTCCATCGTGCAGACGTATTTTTCTCCTGTGCCACCTGACGTGAACCGCACGTTCACGAGTCCTTTATGACCACTGTAACTGCCGCAGTCTTGTCCACACACCAGACACACCACACCGACAAGCTTGTGGACGCGAGTGCACAAGTGTAAATACATTAATGTTTCTAATTTATTCCACGTCATAATATCATCAGTGTATTTGTTAATAGCGTCAGTTTATATAATTAATATAATTTGTTTTGTCATCATTTTGAGGCAGTCTGCACAGCCAGAGACATGCGTCATTTTACATTTGGCAATACTGTGGCTGGTACAATGGAAACATTTAGAATAAGTATTATCATTTTTATTGTGTATTGTTTTAGGGAAAATTATGTACTCTTAGTTTAATTTAATTCATGTCCCTTTCATCCCATTATCATTTTTAGTGTATATTGTGTTTCATCATTTCACCGCGTGGCGTCGGCTGCGCTCAGGTGGCGGAAGCCGGCGCACGCTTCCCCCCAGTACTCGTCAGCACTTCAACGGACCCGGACGTGTAAGCCTCTCGCTCCTCAGAGGCCCTAGCAAAGACATCATCAGTTGAGTTGGTATCCAGACACATCAGTAACAATTTAAATCATTATTTTCATCTGTTTCATTATTTGACTTGCATAGCGCCGAGGGGAGAGCGACGTTAATATTTATCGGGAATTATTAAGTGCATTCAAGTTTCACATTATAAAGACCACGTGGTCGCTCGCAGTTTCCGGGCCATTCAGGCCACGTGTCTTGTGTTATAGTTNGAGTTTCACATTATAAAGACCACGTGGTCGCTCGCAGTTTCCGGGCCATTCAGGCCACGTGTCTTGTGTTATAGTTGTGTGTACAGTAATGAGTCTCAGGTAATAAATACTTCAACAAGCATCGTTCGTTTTATTTATAATTAATTAAGGCGTGCGAGGTGGCCTACAGCCTCGCCATCGTGTGTGACGGAGTGTTCACCAGAGTCCCCTAGGCCGTCGACCCGAAACTGTCCTCAATCTCATCAGCTCACCGCAGAGCTGTGGCGCCGGGCACATAAATATCACTTCAGCAACTCTGTTAACACCGCGGGTCAAGTTGGCGTTTCCACCATAGCCAAGCTTGACCACGTCACACCTATGATTGCAGCTCAGCAAAAATTTCATCAATGTTTACAATCTAGCACANCATAGCCAAGCTTGACCACGTCACACCTATGATTGCAGCTCAGCAAAAATTTCATCAATGTTTACAATCTAGCACAGATCCACTGCACAGTTAATTGTGGGCCTGCGTAAATGTACGCATCACTGCTATTTTGGGACATTTCTTGATCAAGCGCTACATGATCAAATTGTTGTGGGGCCCCACAACAAGAACATTACGCANGCTATTTTGGGACATTTCTTGATCAAGCGCTACATGATCAAATTGTTGTGGGGCCCCACAACAAGAACATTACGCATGTTTTATATCTGGAAAATGAAACATTGTCGTTTGGCAATGCTGCGAAAATTGCTTTGTCTTAAGAAAAGGCAGCAGAATATACGGACAGTGTATTAAGAGATCATGAGCACAACATCCCAGATATGAATGCAGATGTACACAAGATACTTACATTTTCAGGACTCTCACAACCATCATTGTGACAAACACATTCCCAGGTCTTTTGAAAGTGTCATGGCAAGCAACCAGGCAGCCACAAATAGTGTTGTTTACAGCACTAACAAAAGTGTGAAAGACAAAGATGCTGTATGTTTTTGTTGTGGTAAACCGAACTACTTTGCGTCCAAGTGCAGGTTTAGGAGGTACAAATGCCATAACTGCAACAAACTGGGTCACCTATGTGCAATGTGCCATCTTCATAACCTTCACTGCAATGTTATGAGGCAACATTACGTGGTTGGAGATGTTCAAGTTGATGGGCAAGACAAACATCAAGACATGTGGCTACATCTATTCAACATCAATAGTATTGGTGTTTAGTCGTGGTTAGTAAAATTGCACCTTGAATCGGTAGTGCTTGAAATGGAAGTAGACACAGGGGCAGCTAGGTCTATTTCAGCAATATTGCACGATACCTAAAGACAAAATTTCTCAAAGCACACTATCCAAAACACAAATGTTGGACTACCCTCATATCCAGATGGCGAGTTTCAACAGAGTGATACTATAACAGTAGAGGCCAAGTATGGTAGCACATGCAAAAACTACCATTACTTATTTGTTGTGCCTAATGGTGGACCTCCTCATTAGGCAGGGACTGGTATCGAGCTCTAAATCATCCCAAACTGATTTTTCTGATGCCTGAAGATGTTTCTCGAGTTGATGGTGATAAGAGGGAGCGACAACTCTTAAACAAGTTGTAATGAAGCGTTGGAACTTTCACACTATATTTATTATAATGCCGCACAGTTGGGCGCCATGTTGTAATGTTACGTCCTCGTTAAAATATATTAAAAATAATGCAGCCTCAAAGGTTAGCGCCATCTTGTAACTTACTGCCGACGGTTTACTTGCCTAGGCTTGCTCAGGGTAGAAACACGAGACTCAGTTAATTGAACATTATTAATTAATAATGAAGAAGTTCCAAATTAGTTTGTTATGTACTTTGTTTATTTAACTATTTATTTAACACTCAGCAGCACAGTTCACAGAAGAAGTCCAAATTGCAGAGTACGAACCTTACAGATAAATATAAAAGTACAGAAAACAGCGCCACAGTGGTTTCCGTTTATTAACGTCTCATGAATATTAGCCCGAATAAAGAATATCTGCTGCTACCTCCCACACCGGCTGAGAAATGAA